>SMDT01000233.1:0-195839 GCA_005392925.1 Aquilaria sinensis
TTGCAACGTCATATCTTTGGCTACAGGGCTCTAAATCAGAAATTCAAAGCCCAGTTAACCCTCTAGATGTCCTCTAGGTGTGGTTAAAATTTCATACCAAGTTTCATTCTACACACGTAGATACTAAACTTTAGGTACATGGTCAAAATACTGGCAACTTTTGGACCATTTTGCCCATACAATTTTTTCTAAACCATGCAAACATTCATTCACAAGGGGAAAGCCCTCCAGGCTATCCCATATATGTCCATTAAACATAAGAAATACATTCCCTTCCATTTAGAACCTTTATGTGGCCAAAACAGAATTTAACAAGTAACCAGCCCATCATTCACACTTAGGCAGGCTTTTGCACCACATCACAAACACAGCCAAAACATTACTCAAATGTTCTCATACTTGTCTCATTTCATGTGCATTACATGTACATGCATACATGCACTACAATATGGTCTTAACTCAGCTAAATATGCACCCTAGGTTACAGGAGTGCCTGAGACACAATGGACTCCAAAACAGGATGCTGGACAGCTGCTGCACAACACAATAAGTACCACCATTAAAAATACCAAATGTGCTCCTAAAATCACCAAACTTTCCAGATCATAACTAGACACATGAAAGTTCATGTAACTGAAATTTCAGATTAAAACTCAAACCAAAAATGTCAGTTTGAATGTGATCATTCTGCTGGACCTGAAATGACAGAATTGAGGGGAGTAAGTTTCATTGAGAAACTTAGTAAGGGTAGCACTTTTTTTTTTTTGGGGGGGGGGGGGGGGGGGGTTTTTGGTTTCTTAAGGTAATGTGACCCACATTAAAACCTGAATCCAAAGACACTAAAACACAAAAACCAAAATGAATATATACAATATATAGCAACCAAATGCAGCAGCCATTCACAACAAACAAACACATGAAATGCAGCAACAACAATAACCATAGGTTAGTCCATAAAACAACATAATAAAACTTAAATAAATCACTATGGTAGCCCTTCTCAAGCTAATTCTTGGCCTTAGGAGGATTTTAACAGTAGTTAGTACTAACATTTGGGCTCTAGAAACCCTGTACTTTACTGCCATCATTGTGCACTTTACAAGGGTAGGATCACAAAACCTTCACAACCTTATAGTGCACTCCCCCTCACTAAGCTTGGTTCATCAAGCTCATGGCTCTCTTCCAAGCTAGCCCTAGCTCCATGGATGTTTTGAAAATATCTTAAGAAAACAGTCCGTGGAGGAGCAAGAAAAACCCTTACCTTAATGTATGCTGAAATTGGAGCTTGATCCTAGTGTGCAACCCAAGTCTTACACCACATAGCTTCCAATTGCCCCTTCTTTTTTCTTGTTTACTTTCTTGCAGGTACCATTGCCTTCAATTTTATTCTTGGAGGTATGGTGGTTATGGAAGAAGTGTGGGGGTGGAGATGGTGCATTTTTTTCTGCTGGAAGAGACCAAATGTGGGAGATAAAGACAAGGATAACCACTTATAAAGACTTTAGTGCACAAAACACACTTAAAAGCCTTAATTAAGCTTTATGTCATTTTCCTTGCTACAAGACCATGGTTTCTAAGTCTTAATTTCTTGGCCCACATTTTGACTTTCTTGCCATGCTTTGGCACAAGAGCCATCCCTTGAGTGGGATAAGTGATTTGGCCACTTAAATGGCCTTAAATGAGCTTGAGGGCACAAAAGACACTTAACAAGCTTAACCTTGCTTTATGTCATTTTTCTTCTCATTAATTATGGTCTCTTTATCTTAAACTCATTAGTACACATGTGTCCACCATTGTTGACTAATTATCAAGCCTTGGCTGCCTCCCCCATAGTGGGAAAACTCCAAATTGCTCCATTTGACTTAAGTCAAAAACATACACATCATGAGGCTTACACTAGGACACTTTGGTCCTATATGCCTTTTTGTGTTTTCTTTGTCTTTAGTTGTCTTCCATGAGCAATTTGGTCCTCCAATAGCACTTTCATACCATTCATATCCTTCTCATAACTCTCTAAATCTCTTTCTTGAGAGTTTTACAATTGAGTACCCGAGTTTCCAAAATCTTACAAAAAAGTCCATAGGTTGCTTGACAAACAAGCAATCCTTAAGGATTTTCTTGAGGGCCAAGTTACTAACTTGGAACACTTTTAAGAAGGTGTTGATCATGCCTTTTACGCCCCACACTTCAGTTAGTATGGTGGGAATTACACAATATAATGGTTTTTAGCCATTATGACACACTTGTAATTCTCCCATTTTGTGAGGTGGTAACATCTAAGGAGTCTCTGAGTTTCATATGTAAGAAGTGGGCACATTTGGTTAGCCTATCAACAATGACCCAGATTATATCATACCTTAATCTGGTCATAGGCAACCCAGTGAAAAAGTCTATTGTTATGTTGCCCCACTTCCTCACTGTTATAGGTAAAGTATGTAGGGTACCAACTAGCTTCTGGTGCTCAACCTTTACCCTCTGGCATGTGGCATATTTGGAGACATAAGTAACTGTGTCTCTCCTCATATTTTGCCACTAGAAGTGAGCCTTCAAGTCTTTATAGATTTTCTTACTTCTTGGATGAATGTTCAACTTACTTGTGTGAGCTTCTTCGAGTATTTCATCCCTGAGCTTTGCACCTTTAGGCACATAGATTTGGTCCTTAAAGTATAGTAATCCTTGCTTGTAGGCAAAGGATTGATATAAGGAACCTTTTTCCTCTCCTGAAATCTGTTTTAGATCAGGATCTGTCTCTTGTGCCTTTCTAGCTTCTTCAATCCATCCATATATCGGTGATGATCATAAAGGTTTAGTCGAATCATTGACAATCTTGTCACTTGGGTAGCAATGATGTGTTGCTAGACACCGCTCATTGCTTATGATCATAAATGTGATTTATGATCATTGCTAACATGGCGAGAGCCTATTGGGTCGCACACATAGAGCTATTTGGATCATTAGAGTGCATGGGCTAATTATTTGGGTTATGGTTTCACTTTAATTTCGTATTAATAATGGGCCCAAGAGTTGAGCCATTATTAAGCCTGAAATTAAATCTTAATTGGATTAGGGCTTTGAAACCCATTAGGCCTGGAAGTTGAGTCTCACTATAAATACAACTTTTAAGTGAGAAATTCGCAGGTCTCCTTGCCCTAGCCTCCAAAAAGGACAGCCACACTCTTCTCTTGCAATTCCTTGGAGGACGCAAGCTAGCACTGCGAGCGCAAGAGAAACGCATCTGCCGGGACGTGGTGGAAGCGTGGTGATCCCGAGAGGCTCGTGTGGATACCATAGAGAGCCTGAACACGTCAACTGTTCAGGTTTTGTGATTCGACTCTACAGTTGAGTGAGAGATCTCAACCGAAAATTAGGTATGAAAATTTTCGAACACCCGGTTTACCCCGTTTCACTTGGATCCTAGAGGGTTTCGGTTAAATTCCACTGCACTGTTTGGCTCCCGAAACCCAACAGTGGTATCAGAGCTACTGGTGAAACCCTAAATCGGGATTGAGTGTTGAATCGCATGATGCTATGTGTTCGGTTGCTTTTCGGCCATGATTAATTAGATTGATTCAAGATGCATGAAACTGGAATTCGTAATGAACATATGAGATATATGAAGAAACGACACTAATTGGTTAATGAGATTAACCCAAAATTGAATGGTATGAGATACCTATATGGATTAGGATTCTTGCAATAGTTGCAAAAACCCTAGCTTGGTTCGGATTCGGCCTATTCGGGCACCGAAAGTAAGGTATTTTTGGTGGCTCGAATGGAGGAGTCTCGGGTGCCTACTTGCTCGAAATAGAAGACCTCTTCGGGCTAACCAATTGTAAGAGAATTTTTTGCTCGAATGGGGGGGCGCTGCCCCCTCATAACCCCCCACAAGGGACGGGCATCCTAACTGTGACCCTCGTCCGCTGACCAACCGGAACCACCGTCCGTTGACCGGCAACGGGACCGCCCACTTGACCGGCCAGCTGCCCGTTGAACGGACTGCGGGACCGCCGTATGCGAAGCGCCACATAAATAAAAACTGGTTAATCAACACGCGAAAATTGGCATGCATCTTTGTTGAATGAGATTTGACATGATATGCTGATTGGTGTTTGAAGCATGGTGCATGGTTATAGCCCTTGATTGGTTGTACTTGTAAATACGGCCTGCGAGTCGTGCCTTTTCTTATCACTCTCATTGTACATGCTCTTCTCACCTTACTCCCCTCGGATGTAACTCGAGGTTTCTATTATTGATGTAATAGTGCATTATGGGATCATCCAAGGTTGTATGTCTAAGGATCATCCAAGGAGGCATGTCCAAGGAGATGACAACAAAAGGGCAGCCAAGAAAGGAAGATAAGGAGCTTGTGAAGACTCTTTTCTTTTCTTAGGCTTTTATGATATTCTTATTGGCTTTAGAATATCGCATAGTTTGGGCTATAACCATGTCACATTTACTTTCTTGTAAGCATGAGATGCATGTTTTATATTTGTATGTGATGCATGTATAAAACAACCGGAGATAACAAATTGGTGAGATCAAAAGAAAAAAATCCCTCAAACAAATATTAAGTCATTAAATGTGATGCCTTCCAAATGTTGGCACTCGTCAAGACTTTGATCAACATTAGGTGGGTTTGCCAAAGCAAAGCACCTATGTTCATCTTGGTAAGGCGCGATGGGATAATAGTGATATCCAAATTGCTAACTTTGGGTCCGACTTAACTAAGTCATCCTAATAGGATTAGGGACTTAGAGGCATAGAGTTGGGCTTAAGCTCATGAGATGAGCTTGGACAAGTGTTGTTCACCCAACTATCCAAGAGTTGCATAAGATGCAATTGGCAAGGAGTTGCCTACCTAAATAGCTGTAACTTGAGAGAAAAGCCAAAGCTGACTCAGGTTGTGGTCAAATATGGATCTTGGCCCACTAGAATACCTTAGCGCAAAGGTGTTCCGAAATAATATCGAGGGTTATTATTTTGAGGAAAATAGTGGGAGTATCGTTTAATAAAAGTCCTTATTAAATGAATTAAAATACATGACTCTTACACTGCATATTTACTGTTGTAGATAACCATGGCACAAAACACATCGACACTTTCGTTGCGATCGATCCTTGAGAAGGAAAAACTGAATGGGACCAACTTTCTCAAATGGTACCGAAACTTGAGGATAGTCCTCAAGCAAGAGAGAAAGGCTTATGTCCTAGAGCAGCCCATTCCGAATGAGCCTGCTGCCACTGCTCCAAGAGCTGAAAGGGATGCTCACAAGAGGCATTCTGATGATGCTTTGGATGTTGCATGCCTCATGCTTATTACCATGGAATCTGAGCTTCAGAAGCAACATGAGAACATGGGGGCGTTCGATATGATCGAACATCTCAAAATGCTTTTCCAAGAGCAAGCTAGGCATGAGAGGTTTGAGACCTCTAAGGCATTGTTTCAGTGCAAGATGTCTGAGGGAAGTCCCGTGGGTCCTCATGTGCTCAAGATGATTGGGTACATTGAGAATCTTGAGAATTTGGGATTTGCTCTTCAAAAAGAGTTGGCTATCGATGTAGTCTTGCAATCGTTGCCTGAAAGCTACAGTCAGTTCGTCATGAACTATAACATGAACGACCTTGACAAGTCCCTTCCTGAATTACTCAACATGTTGAGAACTGCTGAGCAAAACCTTAAGAAGGCTAAGCCCATTTTTATGGTTCAAAAGGGCAAGGGAAAGGGAAAAGCCAACAAGAAGAAGGATAAAAGAAATAATGGAAAGTCCAATGCTAGTTCTTCTTCAGCTGCACTGAAACCAAAGGGTGGTGTGGCAAAGGAAGGGGAGTGCTTCCATTGTAAGCAACCTGGACACTGGAAGCGCAACTGCAAGCTCTATCTTGAAGAACTTGCTAAGGAAAAGGGAAGTAAGACTTCCACTTCAGGTATTCTTGTTATAGAGGCTAACTTTTCTACTTCCTCATCTTGGGTATTGGATACTGGATGTGGATCTCACATTTGTGCAAATGTGCAGGATCTAAGTAGAAGTAGAAGATTGGCCCGAGGTGAAGTGGACCTACGTGTTGGAAATGGAGCAAGGGTTGCTGCCTTAGCCGTAGGGACTTATGTTCTCACTTTACCTAGTGGATTAGTTTTAGAATTAGACAACTGCTACTTTGTGCCTACTATTAGTAGAAATTTGATTTCTGTTTCTTGTTTGGACAAGAAAGGTTTTTCATTTATAATAAAGGACAAATGTTGTTCTATTTATTTGAATGAAATCTTTTATGGTAGTGCTCAACTTAGCAATGGGTTGTATGTTCTAGACCTTGAAGATCCAATCTATAATGTGAATACCAAGAAGGTCAGATTAAATGATTCGAACCCGACCTATCTCAAGCACTATCGCTTGGGCCACATAAATGAGACCCGCATATCCAAGCTCCATAAGGATGGATTCTTGGACTCATTTGATTTTGAGTCATATGAGACATGTGAGTCATGTTTGTTGGGCAAGATGACCAAAGCCCCATTCACAAGGCAAAGTGAAAGGGCTAATGACTTACTAGGACTTATACATAGTGATGTATGTGGCCCTATGTCTACACAAGCTAGAGGAGGTTTCCAATACTTCATTACTTTCACTGATGACTTCAGCAGATATGGCTATGTGTATCTTATGAGACACAAGTCAGAATCCTTTGAAAAGTTCAAAGAATTCAAGAATGAAGTAGAGAATCAACTCGGGAAGAGTATCAAAGTGCTTCGATCAGATCGAGGTGGAGAGTACTTGGATCGAGAATTCCTTGACTATCTGAAGGAGTGTGGTATAGTATCACAACTCACTCCACCAGGTACACCTCAATGGAATGGTGTATCTGAAAGGAGAAATCGAACTCTGTTAGACATGGTTCGCTCTATGATGAGTCAAGCTGACCTTCCAAACTCCTTTTGGGGACATGCTCTAGAGACAGCCGCTTTTACACTAAACCGAGTTCCATCTAAATCGGTTCAAAAGACACCATATGAGATATGGAGTGGGAGGCGTCCCAATTTGTCTTTTATGAAGATTTGGGGCTGTGACGCTTATGTGAAACGTCAATCCTCTGACAAACTAGGGCCCAAATCTCAAAAATGCCTTTTTGTTGGGTATCCCAAAGAAACAAAGGGTTACTATTTCTACAATCCTTCTGAGCAAAAAGTGTTTGTTGCTCGAACTGGTGTCTTTTTGGAGAAAGAGTTTATCTCTAAAAGAACTAGTGGGAGGAAAGTAGAACTTGAAGAAATTCAAGAACAACAAGGAGACATCGAACCTGAAATGGAACCTGAACAGACACCACAAGATGTTGTGGTTCAAGAGTCTGTTCCTGTAGCACAGAGCCCACGTAGGTCTGGTAGGATTCGGCGTGAGCCTGAGAGATATGGATTTCTCATGACTCACACTGGTGATGTGATGCTCATGGATCAGGATGAGCCCACAACCTACCAACAAGCTATGTCGGGGCCTGACTCTGAGAAGTGGCTAGTGGCCATGAAATCCGAGATGGAATCCATGTATGAAAACCAAGTATGGACTTTGGTTGACCCACCTGAAGGGGTAAAACCCATAGGGTGCAAATGGGTTTTCAAGAAGAAAACTGACATGGATGGTAATGTGATTACCTTTAAGGGACGATTGGTTGCAAAAGGTTTCAAGCAAATTCATGGTATTGACTATGATGAAACTTTTTCACCAGTTGCTATGCTTAAATCCATCCGAATTTTGTTTGCTATTGCTGCACACTATGATTATGAGATATGGCAAATGGATGTCAAAACTGCATTCCTAAATGGAAAGCTACTTGAGGATGTGTACATGACACAACCTGAGGGTTTTGTCACTCCTGAGAATGCCAATAAAGTGTGCAAGTTGCAAAGGTCCATTTATGGACTGAAGCAAGCTTCTCGAAGTTGGAATCTTCATTTTGATGAAGCAATGAAAGAGTTTGGTTTTATCAAAAATGAAGATGAACCTTGTGTCTACAAGAAGGTTAGTGGGAGCGCTATTGTCTTCTTGGTGTTGTATGTAGATGACATACTACTCATCGGGAATGACATTCCTGAGCTACAGTCTGTGAAGACTTTGCTAGGGAAATGTTTCTCTATGAAGGACTTGGGTGAAGCAGCCTATGTGTTAGGCATCAGGATCTATAGAGATAGATCTAGAAAGCTTCTTGGCCTAAGTCAAAGTACATACATTGACAAGGTGCTAAAGAGGTTTAGCATGCAAGATTCCAAGAAAGGATTCTTGCCCATGTCACATGGTATCACTCTTTCTAGATCTCAGTGTCCGAGTACACCTGAGGAGAGAGAGCGCATGAGTAAGATTCCATATGCCTCAGCAATTGGATCTATCATGTATGCCATGATATGTACTCATCCCGATGTCTCATATGCTTTGAGCATGACGAGTAGGTACCAATCAAACCCCAGTGAGAGTCACTGGACAGCTGTTAAGAACATCCTTAAGTACTTACGAAGGACTAAGGATGCATTCTTGGTCTTTGGAGGTGAAGATGAGCTCGTTGTAAGGGGTTACACCAATGCAAGCTTCCAATCCGATAAGGATGATTTTAGATCGCAATCTGGTTATGTGTTTTGTATTGGTGGTGGTGCTGTGAGCTGGAAGAGTTCAAAGCAAGAGACAGTAGCTGACTCTACAACAGAATCTGAGTACATTGCCACCTCTAATGCTGCGAAGGAGGCAGTTTGGATCAAGAAGTTCATCACTGAACTTGGAGTGGTTCCAAGCATTACCGACTCGATAGAGCTCTATTGTGACAACAATGGAGCAATCGCACAGGCTAAGGAACCTTGATCTCACCAGCAATCCAAACACATACTCCGACGCTATCATCTCATTAGGGAGATCATCGAGAGGGGTGATGTAAGGATATGCAGGACTTCGACAGATAGCAACATTGCTGATCCGCTGACAAAGCCCCTTACGCAGCAAAAGCATGATAGCCATTCTAGGTCCATCGGTATTAGATACATGGATGATTGGCTTTAGTGCAAGTGGGAGATTGTTAGCGTTGTGCCCAAAAGCCAATCATGAGATGATTGTATTTTTTCACATTGAGTCATGATATTTTATTAAGGAATTAATCCAACAATTATGTTTGTTGATTTGTTTCTGCGTAACTTAACAAACATAATCGTAACCCTAGAATAATGATATTTTTAAACATCCCTGGTCTAGTATTATTGTGGAGCGGGTTGCAATAATACATAACGACTAGCATATCTGGAGACTAATATGAGATATGTAGTCTACATATGGGTACAAGTTGGAGAACTTGTGTACTGGACCGACCCACCAAGAGAACACTATATGGATCGTTATATGAGTGTCATAAGTGATTCTCATAGTGATCATGGTATATGTAGTCCTTCAACCTAAGATCATCAAGGTTCCCTACATGTGAGTCATATACTTTGATACTTTCCTTTGTTGCTCGTAACTGAGTGAACTTGAAGGAGGTCATTAGGTATGTCACATATCATGCGGAGGGATTTGTATGATCAAGATGGGATTTGTCCTTCCTATGTAACGGAAGAGTGATATCTTCGGGCCCCTTGATAAAGTGAGACTTAGAAAATGCATGGCCATGCTCGGATGAGTTGATATATGATATCAATGTCATCAGTTTAAGTTGGTATACTCGGTAATCAAGATACCAAAGATTGGGCTATACGAGAGTGACACATTCCATGTCTCATGCTTAGTCTTGATATCTTGGACAAAGGGACAATGGCATATATCGGTGATGATCATAAAGGTTTAGTCGAATCATTGACAATCTTGTCACTTGGGTAGCAATGATATGTTGCTAGACACCGTTCATTGCTTATGATCATAAATGTGATTTATGATCATTGTCAACGTGGCGAGAGCCTATTGGGTCGCACACATAGAGCTATTTGGATCATTAGAGTGCATGGGCTAATTATTTGGGTTATGGTTTCACTTTAATTTCGTATTAATAATGGGCCCAAGAGTTGAGCCATTATTAAGCCCGAAATTAAATCCTAATTGGATTAGGGCTTTGAAACCCATTAGGCCTGGAAGTTGAGTCTCACTATAAATACAACTTTTAAGTGAGAAATTCGCAGGTCTCCTTGCCCTAGCCTCCCAAAAAGGACAGCCACACTCTTCTCTTGCAATTCCTTGGAGGACGCAAGCTAGCACTGCGAGCGCAAGAGAAACGCATCTGCTAGGACGTGGTGGAAGCGTGGTGATCCCGAGAGGCTCGTGTGGATACCATAGAGACCCTGAACACGTCAACTGTTCAGGTTTCGTGATTTGACTCTACAGTTGAGTGAGAGATCTCAACCGAAAATTAGGTATGAAATTTTTGAACACCTGGTTTACCCCGTTTCACTTGGATCCTAGAGGGTTTCGGTTAAATTCCGCTGCGCTGTTTGGCTCCCGAAACCCAACACCATGGATCCACATCTTAGACACACTTAAGCGTCAAAATAACAAGGTTTCTTTCCATGAAACTTCTTGCACTTAGGGCACCTTAGGCCAAGGGGCTTCCCCCCACCTTGCCTTTACCACCAAGGTGGGAACTCCTGCCAATTCCTTTGCCATGTGGAGGCTTTTTCTTCTTGCCTCCTACCTGGCGATTTTCCTTTGGTCCACTGGGAAAGTACCATGTCTCATACTCCTCTTGTTCTACTAGCAGAGCATTCTGCACTGCTTTATAGTATATGACTGCTCTGAAAGCTCTTACAACATTTCTGGTGTCTGACCTTAGGCCTCTAACAAATCTTTTGGCCTTTAACTCTTCCAGTCCATTATACTAAAGAGCATACCTCACCAACTGATTGAATTTGTGCTCATACTCTGGGACACTGAGGTTGTCCAGCCTTAGAGCATCAAATTTAGCTTGCTTCATATCCTTGTTGGCATTACTGATGTATTACTCCTGGAGCAGCTGGGTTAACTCTGGCCAGGTCATTTCCATGTCTTCTCCTGGCCTTCTGCCCCTCTGGATAGCATATCTATCTCTGGTACTCCTCTACCATATCTCTGCACTGCCTACTAGATTGTAGGTAGCTAGTGACACTCTCTTGGTGGAGCTGAGTGGCATCCTCTCAAACATTTATTCAATGAAGATTAACCACTCCTCAGCACTCTCTGGCCCAGCTCTTCCATCAAACTGTGGAGGTCTTAGGCCTTGGAAACTCTCCAATAGTATGACTTCATCTAGGCCTTCTAGATCTTTTGATCTATGTCTCCTAGATCTGTGAGAGCCCTCTGTATAGTGATGCTCTTTATGATCCCTTTGCCTTCTTGTAGATCATCTCTCATGGCCTTCCTTAATCTCATTCCTAGTAGAGGAATGGTCATAGACTGAGGGATTGGTCCTGGATACTTGACCAATCTCAGACCTTAGTCTTCTTCCTCTTGGATTTCTCTTATCCTCATTTTCCTCCTCAATGGTTTCATCATTTGTGTGTTCTATGCTTCTAGAACACACAAATTCAGATGTGTTCCTAGTATCCTCTTCTGGTTCCTCCTGTGCATCCTAAACTAGTTCTACTTGAGCTACTTGGACTCCTTGATGCTGTGCTTGAATCAGCCTTACTAAGTTTTCATTGATTAGAGTTAAGTTCCACTAAAGCTCTAACCAAACCCATGGCACTTCAGGGTTTGGTACCCCCTGTTGCCCATAATTCCCTCTATTCTGTCCATTTATTTGTTACCCAGAATCAGTAGGAGGCCTTCGGGGTGGTTCCCCTCTCCTTGTGGCAACCATGTTTACTTCCTGCACTGATGATTCATCATAGAGCACAGATAAAGATGGTAGGTATTTCAATTGTACTTGACACTAGTAGCTGACCAGATTGAGTTCATGTATGTACATGCATGCAATGCGACTATATGTTATGTACATGTTCAAACCATGCTCTTATACCAACATTTGTTACCCACTATGGGGTAGTCCAGTTTTGGTTCTAAAATTGTGCATTAAAAACTCCCAGGGTTGCTATGTTCTGTGGGCCATTAGAACAATACCCTTAGTGTGCATACCCAAGTGGCCCCCTTGGGTACTACGCAAATGCATGCATATTGGTCCGACTATTACACACATATTCACATTTATGCACACCATGGCAGCAAGGAAGGAAAACAGTAGCACAAGTCTTAATCTTGGCTACCACACATTAGGCAATCTTATTAAGTGTAGGTGACCAGCCACTGCACTTGAAACTCTTTCCAAAAAATTGTGTTAATCTAGATCAGTAACCCACATTTTATTTGCTTCATTATCAAGTAGAGTCTTTAATAAAACCAAGGAATTTCTTTTTACATCAATAGCCCACCTATGGACCAAGTTATGGATTTTTTAAGTTGGTTACAAAATTCTGACCAAAGGAACAGTGACTTAGCCAAATTTGCAACATCATATATTTGGCTACAGAGCTCTACATTCTAAAATTCTACATCCCAGTTCAACCTTTATATGTACTATAGATGTGGTCAAAATTTCATACCAATATTCATTTTACACAGGGAGATATTAAACTTTAGGTACGAGGTCAAAAATCTGACCACTTTTGGACCATTTTGCCCATACAAAATTTCTTAAGCGTGAAAACACTTCATTCATAAAGGGTAAGCCCTCCAAGGCTATCCCATACATGTCCAATACACATAGGATTTACATGCTCTTGCATCTAGCAACTTTATGTGGCCAAAACAAAATTTACAAGTAAGTAGCCTATCATTCACACTTAGGCAACTTTGCACCACATCACGTATATAGCCAAAACATTACTCAAATGTTCACATACTTGTCTCATTTTACATACATTACATGTACATGAATACATGAACTATGTAATGTCTTAACTCAGCTAAATACGTACCCTAAGTTATAGGAGTGCCTAAGAAACAATGGACTCTAGAAATAGGATGGTGGACAGCTGTTGCATAACACAGTAAGCACCACAACTAAAATACCAAATGTGCTCCTAAAATCACCACACTTTCCATATCATAACTAGACACACGGAAGTTCAATACCTAAAATTTTATATCAAAATTCAAATCACAAAGGTCATTTTAAATATGATCTTTCTACTGGACCTGAAATGATAGAATTGAGGGGAGTAAGTTTCATTAAGAAAGTTAGTAAGGGAAACACTTGGTTTCTTAAGGAAATGTGGCCTTGCTTAAAACCTACAACCAAAGATACTAAAACAAAAAACCACAATGCATATATACAAGATATAGCAACCAAATGAAGCAACCATTCACAACCAACAAACACATGAAATTCGGCAGCAATATAAACCATAGGTTAGTCCATAAAACACGCAATAAACATAACTAAATCACTATGGAAACCCTCCTCAAGCTAATGCTTGGTATTATGAGGATTTTAATACAAGTTAGTACTAACTTTGGGCTCTAGAAACCCTCATTTCACTCCCATCTTTGTGTATTTCACACTAGGTCAGAAAACCTTCAATAAGTGCACTCCCCTCACTAAGCTTGGTTCATCAAGCTCATGGCTCTCTTGAAAGCTTAGCCTTAGCTCCATGGTTGCTTGGAAATACAGTAAAAAATCCATGGGTGCAAGAGAACCCTTACCAAAGTGGGTAGGCCAGCAATCAAGCTTGGTCCCTAAAGTATCCAAGCAATACCTCTAGTTTGCTTCCAATTGCTTCCTTTTGCCTTCAATTTCAATCAATTGCAAGTTTGAAGGTGTGGTGGCTACAGAGGAAGTGTGGTTGTGTTCTTGGGCTAGGGGAGGCCAAAAATGGGAGAGAGATAAGTGAGTTGGCCACTTAAATGGGCTTAAATGACCTTAAGGGCACAAAACATACTTAACAAGCTTAACCTTGCTTTATGTTCTTTTCCTTGCTACAAAACCTTGGTTTATTATGCTTAATTTCTTGGACCACATTTGAAAATATCCCTACCATGCCTTCACTTTCCTCCCCTGAGAAGGATAACCCCATAATTTCTCCATTTGACATAAGTCAAAAGCAAAAGCAACCAAAGTCATACACTAGGACACTTACGTCCTTATGCCCTTTTTGTGTTTTCTTTGGCCACACTTGTCTTCCATAAGCAATTTAGTCCTCCAATAGAACTTTCATACCATTCATGTTACAGACACTTCCAACCACTGTATATGCATAATTGTAACTCAAATAGGATTTGAGACCAATAATAGCCAAGTTCAGCCCTCAGCTCTATGCAGAATGAATATAACAGTAGGAACTTCATACTGTTTATAAGGAAATAGCCACATACAGGATTTTTTAGCTAAAATTAACTTGTTTAGATAGAAAAAAAATTGTTTCAATCTAATAAAATATGAGTTTTGACAGTTCAGACCTGAAATTTCAGTATTTGCTGTAGAAAGGCAATTTATTGACAAAACCCATAGTTTTACTTGGAAAACCAATTCTTAAAGTTTAGAAACATCATAAACATGGTAAATGACTTGTATACCAAGTTTGGTACGCAAACTAAGTCAGGAAGCAATAAGTCAAACTTTAGTCAACAAGTTTAGTTCTTAAGCCAAATTTCTGCAGAAATAACTGAAAACAAATTTAGGTAACTTAAGGAGATAGAAATTATATTTTAAATCCATATTAAATAATAATAAATCATTTCAAAAGGTCTATATTTATCAGAAACAATAACAACCCTCTGTATGTATTTTATAGCCTAGTTAACAGAATTAGCTGAACTATAGCAAAAATTGTACAATTCAAGTTGAAACCTTACTGGAAAGCTAAAATGCAATAAAAGTAGGACCTAGGGTTAAGAAACCCTATCCAGGACTTGTTCTAAGCACAAAACACTTTAGAGAGGCCAATATCACCATCATCAGCCTAGCCATATCACCATCATCAGCCTAGCCACAACTCCGAGTATGAAACTCCATTAGAATTTCATTAGTGTTCAGCTAGTAAATTTTGGAATAAAAAAAAATTACTGAACCAAGGTTGTTCAGTAATTCTAACCTGCATCACCAAAACGGTAAGAGCAGACAAAATATAATGTTGGTCTAGCTCTCATACTTTCCTGCAAAAAGAGTCAATAGGGGTGAGTTTCCATGGAAACTCAGAAAAAGACACTCAATGACCATTAAGATCCCAATATGTTATAGCTGTCCTAGTGGAAAGCTAGTTGGCAACCTAATTTCAAGTTTACATAGCAAGAATAAGCAAGTTTATCAAAGTTCACTAAGTTCCGAGGAAGTAAAGGCACTAAATGAGGTTTAGGGGCAAAATGGTAATTTTGCATCCTGAATAGCCGGGATAAGTCCCGAGTGTTTTAAAATGAGTTTTTATAACTTAACTTTCAACCTTAACCCAAACTTGAAAAATAAACTAGAATTAATCAAGAATGACTAGGTTACCAAAAAAAGGGGACTTAATTGTAACTTTTTAAGTAGTTTGGTGGCTTGGGGTTAAATAAGCCTATAAGTTGGTAAAGAAAGGGGAGGGCTGCCATTTTCATGATTCAACCCGAGCTCCCCCTTCTCTCTACCAATTCTCCATCGATTCAACCTCAAAATCAAGAGATTTTCATGGAAATGGAGGCCACCAAGGATATACAAGCTATGGAAAGCTTGTTTCAAGTATGATTTCAAGTTTTGGAGCTTGGAACCAAGTTTTCCACTATCCCATATTTTTTATGCGAGGTAACACTTGAATTCATGGTGAATTCTTGTTTTTTAGATATTTAAAAGCTTGGGTTTTGGTTAGGAAGCAAGGTTTTGATGTTTAGTGTCTATGTTTTTTATTGGAACTTAGGTGATACTTTGGTTAGCTTAGTTTATTGGGAAAAAGATTGATTCTTGCTTGTTACATGGAGTTGAGGTAAGGGATTTATGATTCAAGCATAATTGATGTCATTCCTAGCTTGTTTGCTTGTTAAATTCAAGTAATTTCGTGAATGGCATTAGTTGGTGGATAGTAATGAACATGTTGGATTAGGGACTTTTCAAGGGTTCGTGTGGTGTTTATGGACACCATAGGATTGGTTTGAATGGTGCATTGTGGTCTATGCAATGTGTACTACACGTATGTGAAGTTTGAAGGCTATCCATGCATGTTTGATATGTTTGGAGAGTGTTCAAAGTTCATAGCAGTAAAACCAGAGATTTTCTGGGCATTTTGCAGGTTTGGCAATGTGTCACTAATCCCCATGATTTCCCACGATGCATTGCCAAGACCTCAAAAAATTGGCAAAACGTCGACAACTATGGCGACATGGCGACGTGTCGCCAAGACAGCATTTGACACCTGATTTTGTTTTCAGCATAACTTTTTGCTCGGGTGTCCGATTGAGGTGATTCAAGATTCCACGTGAAGCTAAGAAGGTGTACTATCACCTCCATGTTAATGGACCAGTTTTAAAGTTATTTTAAATCAAAATGGAGGAAAGTTTTAAAGGAAAATATGGCCACAATAAAGCACCATAAGTGGGTGCAAGGTTTAGTACAATTAGGACCCTAGTTAAGACTTTGGATTTGAGGCTTCAATGTGGAAACCTTACTGCACCTAGTCTACAAGGTCTAACGGGTGAAAGTTTTAGAACCCTTGGTGACCTAGCCGTGCCGTTAGCCACGATGTTGCAAGGTGAAACCTTAGTGCACCTAGTTGAGATCCCAAAGAACCTTGTAAATGAGTCCAACAATGATCATTGCCACTCCCCTAGTGTGAAAATGGTGGATAGGGGAGCACCATGGATGAAGGCTTAGTCCACTTGTTGTGTAGCCAAGCCGTGCCTTGAGGTATAAGTGAAAGCCCAGTGTATCCTTGGTAGGTTAATTGGGTGGAGGCTTAGTACACAAGTGACCTAGTCAAGTCTAAGGACTTGAGGCACTATGTGGAGGCCTAGTACAGCCACTGGATTTCTTACAGCGCAAGCAAGAGCATCCACCATGCTCACCTGCATAACAATAAGCAAGGGAAGGCTACATTATTGCGTCAGTCAGTAAGCTACGGCTTGCTAGGAGGGAGTTAGTGGCCAGAACTCGCTAGCACGGAGTGATGCCCTGTGAGGAGGACTATGATGAGGAAAGGTCTCAAGGGACCTAGTTATATGTACATATATCAAACCCTCAGGCTGTATGTGCACGCAGTAGGTTACATATTTTCTCATATGTGGAGTCCTCAGGATTTTCTTGTAGGTATATTGAAGACCGCTTACTGAGAATCTCGGATTCTCACTCCCTTACTTTTTGTTGTGCAGATTTAGGTGTGGTTGAGCCAGCAACCGTTGAGGGTTGTTGAGCTAGGCTTGTGAACAGGTATTTAGTTTATTTGAATCTTTATGATTCTAGTTTATGGGTTGCTTGTTGGTTAAGTTATGGTACTAACTACAGTTATCTTTTTGGCATACAGAGGCTAGTGAAGCACAAGGGAGGGCTTATGAGGCTTGCCACTGGGAGTTTGCTCTAAGGTGGAAGCTTAGTCTCAGATCTCAGTACAGTCATTCAGTGTATAGTTTTATTACACTAGTTTGCCTCCAATGGTCATGTTTAGTAATGTTACTCTAGGGTCACTCTTAGGTGCGAGCATAGTCTACTCTTGTTTGGATGCTTGCACATAATTGATTATGTGTTGTTAATTCCACTTAATTGCTTTGAATGCTTTGACAATTTTGGTATTGTTTTATTAAATTATGCCATGGCAACATTTTAAGTATTGTTTCTTTATTTTATTGATTAAGTCAAAGCATAAATCCATGCATGATTGCATAGTAGGATTAAATAACTAGAAGCATAAAGGTTTTAACTAGTGTGCATGTAATCAATTAGCCAATTGCAACTAGCATGGGACAAGTTCCCATAGGCTTCCTGGGTAGGCCCACGAGGGGTCGTGTCATAGTATGGTCTAGAATAGCAATAGCTTGCTAGCTCAGCAGTAACTAATTACCACAACCAAAATTAGAAAACAAACGCAGGTAAGCACAATAATGAAATATATACAATAACAATATAATCTACATGATGCATATAATCCAAATGGTGCAAATGATGTAAGCAATACCTACTCCATTAAATAACCATTTCGGGTTCAATAAACAATCCAATAACCCTTTCAGGTTCAATAAGCAATCCAATAACCCATTCGATTTCAGTAAGCAATCCTTTAGCTAGGCTATTTCTTTTTAGCCATCATTAGCTACAATAGCAAGCATAAACACAAACAACAATGAGCTCCTGGGGATTCAAACAATCAATATGGCCACTATGCTCCCGGGTCAACACTTCCCTTCGCTTGCTTTGATTGGTTTGATTGCTTCAATCATCATTCAATAATCCAAAAATCGATTTAATCAAACAATACAATTAGTATATCAATAAGGCTAAAGTTTGATCCCCTTCTTACTCTGGCCGATAGGAATCCATTAGCCTTGTTCCTACAGAGCTTTCAATCTTACTCTAGGCATTAGGAACCTTGAACAATTCAATACCCCTCTAGAAACCATGATCACTCATATCAATTCAATGTCACATGGTTTCCTAGCCTTTCTTACTTTTCATATTACCAGAAAATTTCAATACATGCGTTAACAATAGCAAATAAGGCTAGTGTCCCTTACCTTAAATTCAGCTTTATTTACATAATTTCTTGCACTTCAATTCTGTTCCTACTGCCCCTTCATCAACTCAGCTTGGTTGTGAAGAAAAACTGCTTCATCATATAACCCGAGCCTAGCTTCCCACTAAACTAGGCTGCCTCTCTTTTGAGTTTGCTGTGGCACTTTTGAACAGCTAAAGAATCATCGGTAATTACCTGAAACCATAACCAAATCCATTTCCTTGACCTGACAAAGAAGCAAATTTCTTACCCATGAATTTGAAAACTCCAGCTTACATCCAAAACCAAATCTGCCCATTTTCCCTTCATAATCAGCATCTCAGCTATATTTTTGAGCTAAAAGAACACATAGAAATAGTTTAGATGAAGAAGGAACTAATTCTAGCTCCTTTGGACAAGTGCCTGACATGCTGGATATAATAGTTATTAAGTGGGGCTTAAACCCTCACTTAAATCCTTCGTCTGTCCATTTGTTTTCAATTCAGGCCACAGGTTATTAATCTGATCAGATTCTCCCTTGAACCTCTCTAGCCAAGTTTTATAATTAATTCAATTTAGCCCCCTAACTTTTTGTTAGGTAAAACCTCCAACTCCTAGATTTCAGGCAATTAGGTCCCTTAGCACTTGGCCGGTACCAATCTTACTGATTTTATTATTTTTTTTCAAATTAGTCCATAACCTTTCAAATGCTTCTGATAGACTTTGCAATTAAGTTCTTGCCTTTATCCAAACAATCAATTAAGCCATTACCTTAGTAGCTTAACTAGGCTCGATTACACCAATTATATAACAGTTGAATGTCAATGGGTGAATTAAACAATAAGGGATATTTCTTAACACAATTGCTAATTTAAATAATGAGGCAAATAAGTCATAATTCCCTCATAGCTTAAGCATGTCTCTAACATTTCTTCCCCCCTTAAAAAATCTGGTCCTCCAAATTTCCTTGGTACAGTTCCAAATTGCACCTACAATATAGATTTATTTCACATCTATTACAATTGCTTAAGTGCTTACCGGCCACACTTCATACTATAAACTTTGTTTCAGTGGATTGACTCTTAGTCCTCTTAACTATCATAATACTGAAACAATCACAATCATTAGTAAGCAATTCTTTAATTAGGGGAGTTAGGAAACTGTTCATCCCTACATGCTTATACTCATCAAAACTGTTAAACAATACTAGAGGAAGAAACAGAGGGCTTGATACATACAAGACCCTCACACAACCTTTATATAATAGATGGGAGGAGAATACAAGGAAAGGAAATCTCCAGGAACAAAGAAAGTAAATCCCTAAGAATAAAGAGAGATTATTATGTTTCCTAAACTATAAATAATATTCCATAACACTTCCCCTCAAGTTGAAGCATACATATCATAAGCTCCAAGCGTGTCACATATAGACTTTACTTGAGACCCTCATAAAGCTTTAGTGAATAAGTCAACAAGTTGATCTTCTGATTTGACATACGGGGTCTTGATCAAGTCTTCTTGAAGCTTCTCATGAATAAAATGGCAGTCAACTTTGATATGTTTAGTTCTCTCATGGAAGACGGGATTTGATGCAATATGGATGGCTGCTTGATTATCACACATTAATTCTATAGGAGATGAGTGTGAGAAACCAAGCTCCATAAGCAGATGCCTTAACCAAACTAGTTCACATGTAGTATATGCCATTGCCTTATACTCAGATTCAGCACTTGACCTTGCAATAATACTTTGTTTCTTGCTTTTCCATGACACCAACTTTCCTCCCATAAATACACAGTAACTTGAAGTAAACAGTCGATCATAGAAGCTTGCCCAATCAGCATCTGTGCATCCTTGAATCTGAGTATGACCATGATTTTGATAAAGAAGACCTCGTCCTGGTGCTCCTTTAAGGTATCTCAAAATTCTAACTCCTACATCCTAGTGGCTAGTACGAGGAGAGTCCATGAATTGACTTACTACACTCACAGCAAATGAAATATTTTTAGGAGTAACAGTTAGATAATTTAATCTGCCAACAAGTCTTCCACACTTGGTAGGTTCCTCTAAGTATTCCCCTTTATCTACATCAAGCCTGACATTTGGCTCCATAGGGCTATCAACTGACTTGGTTCACAATAAACTAGTTTCTTTTAAAAGATCAAGAACATACTTCCTTTGGGACAAGCAAATCCTTATTTTGGACCTTGCTACTTCAATACCTAAGAAGTATCTTAACGAACCAAGATCCTTTGCCTGGAATTTCTTTTGTAAGAAGGATTTGAGGAACTAGATACCAACATTATCATCACCAATGATAACAATATCATCAACATAGACAATCAAAATAATTTTACCAGCTCTGGAGTGTCGATAAAAGACAGAGTGATGCACGCCACATTGCTCTAAACCAAACTCCATAACAACTGCACTGAAGCGACCAAACCATGCTCGTGGTGATTGTTTCAAACCATACAAAGACTTGTTTAAGTGACCGACAAGATCAGTCTCCCCCTGAGCAACAAACCCAAGTCGTTGCTCCATGAAGATAATCTCCTCAAGATCACCATGGAGGAAGGCATTCTTCATATCTAATTAATGTAAAGGACACTGATTTGTGGCTGCCAATGCAATGACAACTCGTACTAAAGTCATTTTGGCTACTAGAGAAAATGTCTCTATGTAGTCCATGCCGTATACCTGTGTATATCCCTTAGCTACCAGACAAGCTTTCAATCGATCAACTGTACCATCAGGGTGAACTTTAACATTAAACACCCATCGACAACCCACCACTATTTGATCATGTGGAAGAGGAACTAGATCCCATGTATTACTAACCCGTAAAGCTGACATCTCCTCCTCCATGGCTTGCTCCCATCTAGGGTGAGACAAGGCCTCTGAAACAGACTTAGGCAAAGGAATGGAAGACAAGGTAGAGACAAAAGTAGAGTATGATGGTGCTAATGAATTATAAGAGATCACATTTGAGATAGGATGAAGTGTACAAGACCTTTTTCCTTTGCGAAGGGAAATTGGAATATCTAAATCATCAGCCGGTGGAGTTGAAGATGAAGGCAATAGAGACGAGTGTGAATCTTGTGGTAGTACTTCTTGACGAGGACGTCGAGTATAGACCTGTAAATCAGGATGAGAAAGACGGTCTAAAAGAGCCAGATTATTGTCGTGAATGACCTCTGAAGGAGCAGAAGCAATTACTGGAACATCAATATTGGTAGGAGCCATAGGTGTGAAGGGCAAGTGTAAGGGCAGACAATCATCAGTATCAGAAGACACGAATTGAGTATCAGAAAAATATGGTGTGGTTTCAAAAAATGTAACATCAGCAGAAACAAAAAAATGATTTAGGGAAGGACTGAAACACTTGTACCCTTTTTCCAAATGAGAGTATACAAGGAAAATACATTTTAGAGATTTGGGGTCTAATTTATCTATGGCAGGCTGGTTCTGATGAACAAGACACAATGAAATGTACGAGGAATAACAGAAAAGGGAGCTTGATAGGGAAAAAGATTAGAAAAAGGGATTTTACCTGCAAGGATAGAAGATGGCAAATGATTAATAAGAAAGCATGCAGTGAGCGTAGCATCTCCACAAAAACCTTTAGACACATTCATATGAATTAACAGGGTACGAGCTGTTTCAACAATGTGTTGGATTTTTCTCTCAACTACTCCATTTTGTTGAGATGTGTATGGGCAGGAGGATTGGTGGAGTATACCCTGTTGCTGCATGTAACTAAAGATTGAGTTAGAGAAATACTCTTTTGTATTATCACTATGAAGAATATTGATTCGGGTGTGAAACTGATTTTGAACTTCAGCACAAAAGGCACAGAAGATAGAAAATAACTCTGAACGATCTTTCATTAGATATAACCAGGTCATTCGAGAGAAATCATCAACAAAAATTATGAAATACTGAAGTCCCAATTTAGACTTGGTACGACTAGGACCCCAAATATCTAAATGAATTAGCATAAAAGGTTTATCAACACATTTATTGACTCGAGACAAGTAGGGAGCACGATGATGCTTCCCAAGCTGACAAGGCTCACATTACAAAGTAGAGATTGAACTTAAGTTCGGGACTAATTTCTTGAGGTTCTCCAAGGATGGATGACCCAAGTAGTTATGAATTTGAAGAGGATAAGCTGAAGCAGGACACGCTACTAATGACTGCAATCTATCAAAATAGTACATTCCATACAATTCATGCCCTTCTCCAATCGTCTTCTTAGTCTTTAAATCCCGGATAATGACATGATCAAGAAAGAAACTAACAAAATAGTTTAGTTGTTTGGTCAGTTTACTCATAGACATAAGATTGAATGGAAAATTTGTGACATAGAGTGTAGAGGGTATAGTAAGAGAAGGACAAGGTCTAGTAGATCCAACACATTTAATGGTGGTGGTAGATCCATCAGCAATGGTGAGTTGACTATGATGTGAAGCTAGAGGAGATATTTGATCAAAATTGGCTATTTTACCGAAAATATGGTCAGTGGCACCAGAGTCCAACACCCAAGACTGATTTCTAGATAGGCTAGACAAATAACAAGCTGTTGGATTACCGTGATGGATGACAGATGCCATGGGAGGAGAAGCGGCCTGCTGTGCAGACTAATATTACAAGTATTTAGTGTACTCTTCCGAGATAAAGTAACAGATAGTTGTGAGGCCATAGCTGATTGGGAATTTTTCTCCTCAAGATTTGACATTCTCCTTGATGAGACGAACAAACAGATCACAGACTTTGGTAACGATGCACAGCAACATACGAGAGACTCATTGGATGCCGAGGAAACTTAAATTCTGGTCATAATTGAAATGAATCAAGACCAGAAACTTGTTCAGGACAAAGAGGTGAGCACATCCATCAGAACGCCATCGCCGGAGGTCACCAGACGACGACACATGACGCCCATGCGTTGGTGCGTAAGAGGTTTTCCAACAACACCGCTGGTACTGTTATGGTCACCGGTGACTCCTGCATGTGGCTGTGTCCTTGGTTTTCAGTTTGGTTAAGTAGAGATAAGGGTATTGGACAAGGCAGGGGAAATGAAAAGGTGAATATGGTTTCTAGTGCTGGCTGCGGTAAACATAAACTAGGGTTTATGGCTCTGATACCATGTTAAACAATATCAGAGGAAGAAACAGAGGGCTTGACACACACAAGACCCTTACACAACCTTTATATAATAGATGGGAGAATAATACAAGGAAAGGAAATCTCTAGGAAAAAATAAAGTAAATCCCTAGCAATAAAGAGAGATTATTATGTTTCCTAAACTATAAATAATATTCCATAACAGAAACAATCTTTCTGTCCATAGTTGATGTTTATGGCAGATACCTTTCAAAAAGTCAACCACCGGTTAGCTTACAGAAACATAAACTCTATGCCACTTCCTATGATTCATTCACTTAGTTCCATGGAGTTCTAATAATCATAGGACCATTCATTTTGGTTTCTTACTTCATTTATGACACTTTTGCACAATGCTGAACCATTTATGATCCATAACCTTAATGTTTCAATCATCACCATCAGGTCTCTCTTAGTTTTGCTTCTAGTGTCCATTTTATGTCTTATGGACCTTAGTTCCTTAGCCAAATTCTGATCCTTAGTTCAATGTGTCGCACCCCACATAGGCCCCAGCTTGTGCACTGTCAGTGCCTCTCACCATTTCTACCTAGATGTTATTCAACTAGTCTATTGCTCAAGTAATAATTAACTGCTTTTAACCTCGGCCAATGTTTCCTCGGTAGTTTTAAGTCTTATTTTCTTAAGCTGAAGACCTGGGAGGTGCCTTAGGAGGCTTATGAGTTGATTAGAACAGTTACTTGCAGCTTAAGTAAGGCCCAACCACTAACTTGCAAAACAAGGCAAGGCTGTAAATCAATAACTTGCATTACAAGCAAGGCATACACTTAATCTTTTTAAGTGTCTAGGATGTGTGCTTGTCAAGTGTGCTACTCCAATGCATGTCAACCAAGATAACCATCTCATCCAGTGTTGGAAATCAATTTTTCATGATCATGTGCATTCGGTCAAGTAAAGGACATAAGAGATTCCATACATCAAGGCACTTCCTTCCATATAACATAGCATAACTTGGCATTCAAGCATCCAAAATACTTACACAAAACCATAATTCATCCAAGGCTAATATACACAAAAGTAGCCTACACACAAGTACTATTAACTTGGCAACATACCAAGAGTACCCATTGTCCAAAAACAGCCAAAGTTATGCATTACATTCAAGTTTACATATAGTACCCGAGAAGGATCTTAAAGACTATTACATGACCATAGTCTGAAGTAATAAACCAATGAACAAGTTCATAGTCATAAAGGCAAACCACCACACTAGAGCCCAAGAACACACATCCATCTCCTCTGCTAGACAAGTCCTACAATCTATTCAAAGCCTGCAAAACTTGTACCATAAGTTTTGGGCATAATGGCACACATACCTCAAGCAAAATGTGAACTACTTGATTCACAAGCAAGCAAACCAAGAACTAATCACTCAAGCTCTAAACCCTTGCCTGAAACACAAATATAATGGGCATGAGTATTAATACTCAGTAGGATTCACAACCGACCATATTTGGTCTATTTAGTTGAGTCCAAGACTTAACCTCCACTAGCTTAACTTATCCTGCAAGAAAGACATTGAAAACACAAGAACACAATATACACATATAGTAACCGAGGCATAATAAGCATAATTAAGCTACCTAAAATGGTCAGCACACACACACAAAGCAATCAATCACACAACTGACACACACACCACAAGTTCACTCTTGTCCCAAACAACTAGCAAGCACCAACTTCACTATTTGCACCTCAAATCTTCCAAAAGATCACCACACCGCTAAAGCTCCAAGTTCACTTACTAAGTTGGCCTAACTTGCTAAGAACTCTAGGTGCTTGCCTTTACTTGGATTAGCTAGCAAATCCTATATGAACCCAAAAGTTCACCACTCCAATTAGAACCTGAAAGTTCACTCAATTAGCCCATCAAGCACCTAAGATCACATAGCACATATTGACTATCACTTAGCTACTCATAACTACTTGTTCGTGGCATATTTACCAAGCAAGCAAGTAGAACATGAACCCTACCTGTCCAACAAAACTCAAATTCCCTCGGCTAATGCTTGAACTTCCAAGTTCAACTTGAGCCTCCAAACTGAGATTGCCTAACATCATTTGCCCATTCATTAGCCATCAAAATTTACTTGCTCATGGAATCTTTACCAAGTAAACAAGTAATTATGCGAATTCTCACCTCAAACATAAAACGCCAGCTCTCAGTTGAAATCAAGCATTCAAAATCGAGATCACAATTGCCAAGTAAGGTTGCCTAGCACAATGACCTTCACTTAGGCATCAATATCACCCGATGAAGGAAAATTTCCAAGAACAACCAAGTGAATCATGAATCTTTACCTCAAATACAGCTTGAATGTCTCAGCCTCCCCTTGCAACTTCAAAATCCAAGCTTTAACTTGAGCTTCTAAGTCACCTATTGCCGAAAATGAGCAACCAAGCTTGATTATGTATTCAAGCTTCAATTTCCTTTCAAAATGGCATGGAATTGGCAGCCAAGCACCATTAGCTCCCAAGAACACCAAGGTCTCGGCTAAACCCCGAAACTAATGCCTCCCTTGAATACAATGATGGCCATTTGATTTAGTAGAAACATGCAAGTTTCGGATTATGGCCACATGGCTTAAAAATGGTCCAAAGTCTTTCTCGGCCTCACACCAATTTGCATGGTGCTATTAAACCATGAGAACTTCATAGTCTCACTTAAATCACTTGGTTAAGAGTGCAAATAAGTCCCTAAGTTTTGTTCTCAACCATTAACAACATAGTTACTTCATATGTACACTTTGAACCCAAAACTTCTCAATTTTGCATCCACATCACTTCTCACGATTTGATTTAGGTCCCTCACATTTATTTTCTCACTTTAAGGTTCATGGCCATTTTTCTTTGTGCATTTGAGACCCTAAAGTTCTCAAATTAACACATGCACTATTATTCACATACTCAAACAAGTCCTTCATGTTTTCATGGCATTTCTTTTATTTTCTTGGCCTAAGCCAAGCACTGTGGAATGAACCTAACAATTGCTCTCTCCTTAAAGAACTTGGTCCTCCAAATTCTTCACTAACCTAGAATATTAAGGAGGGTAATTCTTGGCAATCTCCTGTTCTACTTCCCAGGTTGCCTCTTCAGGAGTATGGTTACTCCAGTGAAGTTTAATCATAGAGATCCACCTGCTTCTCAGTTTCCTAGTATCTCTAGCTAGGAACTAAATAGGTACTTCCTCATAAGAAAGATTTGGTGCCACAGATACACTAGCAGGTACCTCTATCTGCTTAGGACTTAGAACATATTTCTTGAGTAGACTTACATGGAATATATCATGTATGTTACCAAGCTCTGGTGGAAAATCCAACTGATAAGCCACATTTCCAACTTTGGCTAGTATTTGATATGGCCCAATATATCTGGGTGCCAGCTTTCCCTTCTTCCCAAATCTTATAACTCCTTTCATAGGTGAAACCATAAGCCACACCAAATCCCCTTCCTGGAATTCCAGGTCTCTTTTCATTTTCAGGTTGGCATAGGACTGCTGCCTATCATTTGCAGCCTTGATTCTTGTTGGAATCAATTTTCTCTTTTCTGTGGTCTCCTTTATATTGTCTGGTCCCAATTCCAATTTGTCCTCTGGCTGATGCCAGCAATGAGGAGTAATACATCTCTTGCCATATAAGGCTTCATATGGAGCCA
Source organism: Aquilaria sinensis (assembly GCA_005392925.1). Taxonomy (NCBI): domain Eukaryota; kingdom Viridiplantae; phylum Streptophyta; class Magnoliopsida; order Malvales; family Thymelaeaceae; genus Aquilaria; species Aquilaria sinensis. Next base: position 27,430 of record SMDT01000233.1, read on the forward strand.
TTCCGATCACTGAATGGTATCCATTGTTATAGGAAAATTCTATTAGTGGAAGATGTATGCTGCGCTCTAGCAGTTGTAACCCAAGTGTAGGTTGTCACAAGTAATAAATTCTCGAGAGTCCGAGTGTCGAACCACAGGGAAGTGAATTAGAAATACAAATTATGGGTTTTTATGAAAGAAAGTATTTGGTGCAAGGTGTGAACAGGTGTAAATTAAAAATTCAAATTCAAATAAAATAGCTAAGGTTAGGGGATCCAATTTTATTATATCGATTATAATTAATTTTAGCTCATCTTACCACTCAATTGAGATCCACACATAAAGGAGGTCCCAATCAGGGAATTTAGTTAGTATTAACTTTCATTGATCTTAAAATGCCAACACTTGTTAATGGGTTCAAGTATCCATCATGTCAACCTTTTGTCGACAATAACTCAAGATTCCAATATAGCCAGCAGAGCCATGTTCTACAGAGGGAATCAAGTAGCTTTTGTGCCAATGATTGACTATGATGAATCAAGAATCCTACTTAACAAGGATGGAAGTTAAATAGATTAAGGAAGAAAATACCGTTAACGTTGTGATCCATTCAAATCAATCATAACCTCTATACCAAAAGCTTCACCCTTTCACCTTAACAAAAGAAAGATTAGTTAGACATAATAAAAGTAAACAACATGTAGAAAGATGAAATGAACATAGATTGAAAGATCAAAGAAAGAACAAGAAGAAGACTGAGAAATAATTTGGACAGAGCTTCGGTATTGAAAACAAGAACAAAGGAGAAAAACTAAAGAACATGGAAATGGCCTAAGAAAATGGCCTCCTTCACCCTCCCCCCAAGGTACCTATTTATAAAGTTTTGGGGTGGGTGAAATGGTAAAAAAAAAAATGGTAAAATGTAGGTAAATACAAATCAATAATGGCAGGCCGCAACTTCTTTTAATTTTTTGACCATTGTATACATTAGATCAGCTCTTCCTCAAAGCATGGAAGTTGTAAATCTCCTCTTTAGCTTCAAATCAATAGCTTACTCATTTAAATTGGACATCCGTAGCTCAAGTTATGATTTTTCTACCGAAACTGCTCTTCAGCGCATGAAATAACAAAAGGTCTCATCTATAATCAGAATTTGGCAATGAAAACAATCAAATTAGCTCACGAAATAAAGTAGAGTGAAGATCTATGTGTTGGCTTTCAAATGAATTTGGAATCACTCAGTTCTGACGTCTACAGCTCTAGATATGATTTTTCTCGTGAAGGGCCGCCAAGTGATGATTTTACCTACATAAAAAAAATAATTATTTAATATTGATGAATAGTAAAATGCATACGAATAGTAAAATACATGGTATGAATAGTGATAAGTGAATAGTAAATATGAATAGTAAAAAATGCATGTGAATAATAAAAATGCATGAATAGTAACCCTGTGGAAAAATGCTCAAAATATAGAAATTAATCATACTCAAAGTGTATAATGATAATTTAAACCCTTAATAACAATACACTTATGAATATTCATCAATGTACATTCCATTCACCCTGGAAGTCAATTACACCGCATCTCAACATGTCTTCCAGAGTCTGTATGGTTCTTTCTGTCTGTCCATCAGTTTGTGGATGGTAAGCAGAACTAAACTTGAGCTTAGTGCCCAATGCCTGATTTAGGGATTTCCAAAACCTAGAGACAAACCTAGGGTCCCTGTCTGATACTATGTCATCAGGCACTCCATGTAGTCTCACTATCTCCCTTATATAGAGTTGAGCAAGTTTATCCAAAGAATCAGTGAGATTCATGAGAAGGAGGTGAGCTGCCTTAGTCAATTTATCTACAATGACCCATATGGCATTATGCTTCCTTCTAGTTAGTGGCATTCCCACCAAAAAATCCATTGATATGGATCCCCATTTTCTCTCAGGTATGGGCAAACTTTGCAGTTTCCCTCTTGGTTTCTGATGTTCAATCTTTACTTGTTGGCACACTTCACAACTAGCTACATGGGTGCTAATATATTTCTTCATGTATGGCCACCAAAAATATACTCTAAGACTGTGATACATCTTTGTGGCCCCTGGATGCATGCTCAACTTACTAGAGTGAGCCTCTTCTAGAATTTGAATCCTCAGGTTGTCCTTTCCAGGCACATATAACCTATTCTGGAAGTAAAGCATCCCTTGTTTAAGAGAGAAACCTTGGTACGATTCTCCCTTTTTCTGTCCAGATATTAGTCGCATATTCTCATCACTAGCCTGAGCTTCCCTGATAAGCTCCTTCCATTCTGGTCTAATGGTGAGTACATTCAGTTGCTCACTCTCCTCCTTTAGCCATTGACTTGCCAAGCAAGTAAGACTCAGGCTCTCAGCCCTATGCTCAGTTTCACCACCCTTGAGAACTCCAGTATAGTTCCTGCTTAGGGCATCAGCCACTACATTGGCTTTCCCAACTGTGTATTCAATTACACAGTCAAAGTCCTTCAAATACTCCAACCACCTTCTTTGTCTCATATTCAAGTCCTTCTGGGTGAATAAATACTTCATACTTTTGTGGTCTGTATAAACTTGGAATTTATTACCAAGCAGATAGTGTCTCCACTGCTTAAGAGCAAAGACCACTGCTGCTAATTCCAGGTCACGTACAGGATACTTCTTCTCATGTGGTCTTAGTTGTCTGGACCCAAAAGCAATTGCTTGCTTCTCCTGCATTAGGACACATCCTAGTCCTACATGAAATGCATTAGTGTACACTTCATAATCCTTTTCAGGATCTGGCAAAATCAATACAGGAGCTGTTGTCAGTCTCCTTTTAAGTTCCTGGAAACTCTCCTCACATTTAGGTTCCTAGAAAAATTTTTGGTTCTTTCTAATCAATTGGGTCATGGGTGCTGCTGTCACAGAGAATTTTGGTACAAATCTTCTGTAATAGCCAGCCAATCCCAAGAAATTCTTGACTTCCTTCACATTTTGGGGCTGCTTACAATCCAAGATTGACCTTAGCTTTTCAGGATCCACTGCCAAACCTTGATCACTTATTACATGTCCCAAAAACCCAATTTCTTGAGTCCAAAACTTGCATTTACTTAGTTTCCCATAAAGCTTGTTTTCTTGGAGCAAGCCAAGCACTATTCTTAGGTGTTCTGTATCAGTTTCCTCATCTTTTGAGGACACCAAAATATCATCAATGAATACTACCACAAAGTGGTCTAGGTGTGCTCTGAACACCCTTTGCATTAGGTCCATAAAGAATGCAGGTGCATTAGTAAGCCCAAATGGCATTACTGTATACTCAAAATGTCCATACCTAGTCTTGAATGCAGTTTTAGGAATGTCTTCCTCCCTAACCCTCAACTGGAAATATCCAGACCTCAGATCTATTTTGGAGAACACCCTTGCTCCTTTCAATTGATCAAATAGATCCCCTATTCCTGGTAGGGGGTGTTTGTTCTTTATGGTTAATGCATTCAGTTTTCTGTAATCAATACAGAGTCTAAGGGTTCCATCCTTTTTCTTTACAAACAACATAGGTGGTCCCCAAGGAGACACACTGGGTTTGATGAACCCTTTCTCAAGCAGTTCATATAGCTGCTTCCTCAGCTCCATCATTTCAGGTAGGGCCATCCTATATGGAGCAGTGGACATTAGTGCTGCTCCTGGAACTAGCTTAATCTCAAACTCCACCTCCTTCATGGGTGGTAATCCAGGTAGATCTGTAGGGAAAACCCCTGGATAATCCTGAACTATAGGTATCTACCTAAGTTCATTTGATGCTTCCTGGTCATTAAGTTCCAGGCATTCATGTTCATTTTCTAGAGTTACTAGTTTCAACACTTCCAATTGATAATCCATAGCTAAATCTAGTGACTTATCTAAGTCATATGGTATACAACCAGGCATGATCAGTTGTCTATTATGACAATCAATTACTACTTTATTCTCTCCTAGCCAATTCATGCCTAGAATCACATCATAATCATATGTGTCTAGCACTATGAGGTCTGCTCTCAATTTCAGTTTATCTATCTGGATTTCATAGTTTTCAACCATGTGATATGTGAATAAAACTTCATTGCCAGCAGTTTTAACCAAGTACATGCTTATTGTGTATTTTACTTCTAAGTTCATGGCCTTAACCAAGCTATTAGAAATCACAGACAATGAATCTCCAGTATCAAATAATGCAAATACTAAATAGCCATTAAGGTAGATAGTACCTTTTAAGGCCTTCCTGCTAGTCCTTTGCTGACTAGTCTCTCTGCCTGCATTCCCAGTCTCTGTCTCTGGTGCTCTCTGCACCTTTCTGGTTGACTTTAGCTGAAATACCCTGCCTGGAGGTGCATTAGGCCTTCTCTGTTCCTGAGGGGGCCTTTGTGCCTGCCTCCTTCGTGGATTGGGCAGATTGGTCCTTAATTGGGGCATGGGTACTTGCCCTCCTTGTCCTCTAGTATTAAACTTTCCTTGCAATTTCTAATCATCTCTTCTTCTTGGGCAATCTCTAGCCCAATGGTCAGGTGCTCCACACTTGTGACACCCACTGGAAGCTTTAAAACATGGCTTGTTGCCATGAAACTTCCCACAAGTATTACACTGTGGACCTTACTGTTGTGGCTCCTTTTCCTTTTTATTTCCTTTTCTTCCTATACTAGGCTCCACCTCTTCCCTCGGCCTTTTCTGATGTTGGCCTCCCTAAGTTCCACTTCCACTTCCACTTCGAGGGCCACTCCTGGATTGTTTTTTAAACTCCTGCTCTAATGCCAAAGCACTCTGCATAACAAAATAGTAATCCCTAGCTCCCACTGCTCTGAGGATCTGTCTCAACTTAGGCCTCAACCCCCTGATAAATCTCTTGGTTATCAGCTCCTCTTGTCCATCATACTGAGGGGCATACCTGATCAAGCTGTTAAACCTCTGCTCATACTCAATACATTGAGGTCCACTTGCTCCAGCTGATCAAATTCTACTTGCTTTTGATCCTTTTGTGCCTCACTAACATATTGTTGGTGAAAGACTTGAAGGAAGTCTACCCACCTCATAGATTTTCTCCTAGCTGGGGGCCTCCTCTGATTCCTCTCTTGGTAATTTCTTTGTACTGGCCTCTACCAGAGTTCAGCATTCCTTTCTAGCCTGAAGGTGGCTAGCAGTACTTTCTGAGTAGATGATACAGCCATTCTCTCAAAAATCTTCTCTACCTGATACACCCAAAACTCTGCTTCATCAGGGTCACAGCCACCCCTGAATACTGGAGGTTTTAGTGCCAGAAACCCTTCCAGTTGGCCCTCCTTGAGTCCCCCTCTCCTGGGTCTCTCTTCTCTCACTTCCAGGACTCTAAATCCATCCCTAGATGACCTACTTCTTGTTGTGGTCTCTTCAGTAGAAGGTTCAGTCCTTCCATAGTGTATATAAGCATCTCTCTCCTCAATGTCTGGGCTTTCATCATCTTCTTCCTCTATCTTGGGTTCTTGTCTAACTTCTGACCTCAGTCTCCTAGTCTTGGATGCCTTATCTCCTCATCACCTTCTTCTTCTTCCTGCTTGCTTCCATTATTACTATACTGATCATGTTCCACTGGCTCTTTGCCAGGCCTTCTCCTTCCTCTTCTGGCCTCTACTTCTAAGTTCTCCCTTGCTCCCACCTGTTCTGAGTTTTCTTGTATTGAAGGTCGGCCTCTAGCCAAGAATCTCATTCCCTCTACAATCTGTGCCATAGTTGCCTACAAGGTTTCCATCATTGATTCTACCCTGTCTTGCGTTTCTCTGTTGTGTCTAGGTACTTATAACCTGGGATTTGGCTCTTTGGCCAAATTATGCTCAACAGCATCTGCCTGTCTTTCAGGCATGTCTACCTGCATTCCATCTGCTTGACGGGCTGCAGTATCTTCCTCTTGCCTCAAGGATTCTCTTTCCCTACCTCTTCTTTTCATCCTGCACTTTAAATGCAGATATTCACATATACTCAATAATACAAGTCTTATGTAATCCTACGTTGGAACAAGCCTAGTCTAATCTTTTCTCTATATCAGAAGCGCTTAACCTTAAGCTCTGATACCAAACAAAACCTGTCACACCCAACACAGGCCTCAGCCTGTGCACTCTTAGTGCCTCTCACCATTTATACACAGATGTTATTCAACTACTCTATTGCTCAAGTGACAATTAACAGATTCTAATCTCGGCCAATGTTTACTGGGTAGTTTTTGATAGTGTTGTGCCCAAAAGGCCAATCATGAGATGATTGTATTTTTTCACATTAAGTAATGATATTTTATTAAGGCATTAATCCAGCAATTATGTTTGTTGTTTTTGTTTCTGCGTAACTTAACAAACATAATTGTAACCCTAGAATAATGATATTCTCAAACGTCCCTAGTCTAGTATTATTGTGGAGCGGGTTGCAATAATACATAATGACTAGCATATGTGGAGACTAATATGAGATATGCAGTCTGCATATGGGTACAAGTTGGAGAACTTGTGTACTGGACCGACCCACCATGAGAACACTACAGGGATCATTATATGAGTGTCATAAGTGATTCTCATAGTGATCATGGTATATGTAGTCCTTCGACCTAAGATCATCAAGGTTCCCTACATGTGAGTCACATACTTTGATACTTTCCTTTGTTGCTCGTAACTGAGTGAACTTGAAGGAGGTCATTGGGTATGTCACATATCATGCGGAGGGATTTGTATGATCAAGATGGGATTTGTCCCTCCTATGTAACGGGAGTGATATCTTTGGGCCCCTTGATAGAGTGAGACTTAGAAAAATGCATGGCCATGCTCGGATGAGTTGATATACGATATCAATGTCATCAGTTTAAGTTGGTCTACTCGGTAATCAAGAAACCAAAGATTGGGCTATACGAGAGTGACACATTCCATGTCTCGTGCTTAGTCTTGATATCTTGGACAAAGGGACAATGGCATATATCGGTGATGATCATAAAGGTTTAGTCGAATCATCGACAATCTTGTCACTTGGGTAGCAATGATGTGTTGCTAGACACCGCTCATTGCTTATGATCATAAATGTGATTTATGATCATTGCCAATGTGGTAAGAGCCTATTGGGTCGCACACATAGAGCTATTTGGATCATTAGAGTGCATGGGCTAATAATTTGGGTTTTGGTTTCACAATAATTTCGTATTAATAATGGGCCCAATAGTTGAGCCATTATTAAGCCCGAAATTAAAGCCTAATTGGATTAGGGCTTTGAAACCCATTAGGCCTGGAAGTTGAGTCTCACTATAAATACAACTTCTAGTGAGAAATTCGTAGGTCTCCTTGCCCTAGCCTCCCAAAAGGACAGCCGCACTCTTCTCTTGCAATTCCTTGGAGGACGCAAGCTAGCACTGCGAGCGCAAGAGAAACGCATCTGCCGGGACGTGGTGGAAGCGTGGTGATCCCGAGAGGCTCGTGTGGATACCATAGAGAGCTTGAACACGTCAACTGTTTCAAGTTTTGTGATTCGACTCTACAGTTGAGTGAGAGATCTCAACCGAAAATTAGGTATGAAAATTTTTGAACACCCGGTTTACCCCGTTTCACTTGGATCCTGGAGGGTTTTGGTTAAATTCCGCTGCGCTGTTTGGCTCCCGAAACCCAACAGTGGTATCAGAGCTACTGGTGAAACCCTAAATCGGGATTGAGTGTTGAATCGCATGATGTTATGTGTTCGGTTGCTTTTGTCCATGATTAATTAGATTGATTCATGATGCATGAAACCGGAACTCGTAATGAACATATGACATATATGAAGAAACGACACTAATTGGTTAATGAGATTAACCCGAAATTGATAGGTATGAGATACCTATATGGATTAGGATTCTTGCAATAGTTGCAAAAACCCTAGCTTGGTTCGGATTCGGCCTGTTCGGGAACCGAAAGTAAGGTATTTTTTGTGGCATGAATGGAGGAGTCTCGGGTGCCTACTTGCTCGAAATAGAAGATCTCGAGCTAAGCAATTTTAAGACAATTTTTTGTGCCGGAGGGCGTTGCCCCCCTTGCAACCCCCTGGAAGGGCGGCCCCCCTTGACCCCGTTCGCTGACCGGTCAATGGAACCACCGCCCACTGACCGGCCAGCGGGACCGTCGTATGTGAACCACCACATAAATAAAAATTGGTTAATCAACGCGCGAAAATTGGCATGCATTTTTGTTGAATGAGATTTGACATGATATGCTGATTGGTGTTTGAAGCATGGTGCATGGTTATAGCCCTTGATTGGTTGTACTTGTAAATACGGCCTGTGAGTCGTGCCTTCTCTTGTTACTCTCATTGTACATTCTCTTCTCACCTTACTCCCCTCGAATGTAACTCGAGGTTTCTATTATTGATGTAATGGTACATTATGGGATCATCCAAGGTGGTATGTCCAAGGATCATCCAAGGTGGTATGTCCAAGGAGGTGACAACAAAAGGGCAACCAAGAAAGGAAGAGAAGGAGCTTGTGAAGACCCTTTTCTTTTCTTAGGCTTTTATGATATTCTCATTGGCTTGAGAATATCGCATAGTTTGGGCTATAACCATGTCACATTTACTTTCTTGTAAGCATGAGATGCATGTTTTATATTTGTATGTGATGCATGTATAAGACAACCGGAGATAACAAATTGGTGAGATCAAAAGAAAAATCCCTCAAACAAATATTAAGTCATTAAATGTGATGCCTTCCAAATGTTGGCACTCGTCAAGACTTTGATCAACATTAGGTGGGTTTGCCAAAGCAAAGCACCTGTGTTCATCTTAGTAAGGCGCGATGGGATAATAGTGATATCCAAGCTGCTAACTTTGGGTTCGACTTAACTAAGTCATCATAATAGGATTAGGGACTTAGAGGCATAGAGTTGGGCTTAAGTTCATGAGATGAGCTTGGACAAGTGTTGTTCACCCAACTATCCAAGAGTTGCATAAGATGCAATTGGCAAGGAGTTGCCTACCTAAATAGCTGTAACTTGAGAGAAAAGCCAAAGCTGACTCAGGTTGTGGTCAAATATGGATCTTGGCCCACTAGAATACCTTAGTGCCGAGGTGTTCCGAAATAATATCGAGGGTTATTATTTTGAGGAAAATAGTGGGAGTATCGTTTAATAAAAGTCCTTATTAAATGAATTAAAATACATGACTCTTACACTGCATATTTACTGTTGTAGATAACCATGGCACAAAACACATCGACACTTTCGTTGTGATCGATCCCTGAGAAGGAAAAACTGAATGGGACCAACTTTCTCAAATGGTACCGAAACTTGAGGACAGTCCTCAAACAAGAGAGAAAGGCTTATGTCCTAGAGCAGCCCATTCCGAATGAGCCTGTTGCCACTGCTCCAAGAGCTGAAAGGGATGCTCACAAGAGGCATTCTGATGATGCTTTGGATGTTATATGCCTCATGCTTATTACCATGGAATCTGAGTTCAGAAGCTGTTAGTGTTGTGCCCAAAAGCCAATCATGAGATGATTGTATTTTTGCACATTGAGTCTGATATTTTATTAAGGCATTAATCCAGCAATTATGTTTATTGTTTTGTAACCCTAGAATAATGATATTCTTAAAAGTCCCTGGTCTAGTATTATTGTGGAGCGGGTTGCAATAATACATAACGACTAGCATATGTGGAGACTAATATGAGATATGTAGTCTACATATGGGTACAAGTTGGAGAACTTGTGTACTGGACCGACCCACCATGAGAACACTACATGGATCGTTATATAAGTGTCATAAGTGATTCCTATAGTGATCAGGGTATATGTAGTCCTTCGACCTAAGATCATCAAGGTTCCCTACATGTGAGCCACATACTTTGATACTTTCCTTTGTTGCTCGTAACTGAGTGAACTTGAAGGAGGTCATTGGGTATGTCACATATCATGCGGAGGGATTTGTATGATCAAGATGGGATTTTTCCCTCCTATGTAACGAGAGCGATATCTTCGGGCCCCTTGATAGAGTGAGACTTAGAAAATGCATGGCCATGCTCGGATGAGTTGATATGCGATATCAATGTCATCAGTTTAAGTTAGTCTACTCAGTAATCAAGAAACCAAAGATTGGGCTATACGAGAGTGACACATTCCATGTCTCGTGCTTAGTCTTGATATCTTGGACAAAGGGAGAATGGCATATATCGGTGATGATCATAAAGGTATAGTCGAATCATCGACAATCTTGTCACTTGGGTAGCAATGATGTGTTGCTAGACACCGCTCATTGCTTATGATCATAAATGTGATTTATGATCATTGCCAACATGATAAGAGCCTATTGGGTCGCACACATAGAGCAATTTGGATCATTAGAGTGCATGGGCTAATTATTTGGGTTATGGTTTCACTTTAATTTCGTATTAATAATGGGCCCAAGAGTTGAGCCATTATTAAGCCCGAAATTAAATCCTAATTGGATTAGGGCTTTGAAACCCATTAGGCCTGGAAGTTGAGTCTCACTATAAATACAACTTTTAAGTGAGAAATTCGCAGGTCTCTTTGCCCTAGCCTCCCAAAAGGACAGTCGCACTCTTCTCTTGCAATTCCTTGGAGGACGCAAGCTAGCACTGCGAGTGCAAGAGAAATGCATCTGCCGGGATGTGGTGGAAGCGTGGTGATCCCGAGAGGCTCGTGTGGATACCATAGAGAGCTTGTACACGTTAACTGTTCAGGTTTTGTGATTCGACTCTATAGTTGAGTGAGAGATCTCAACCGAAAATTAGGTATGAAAATTTTTGAACACCCGATTTACCCCGTTTCACTTGGATCCTGGAGGGTTTCGGTTAAATTCCGTTGCGCTGTTTGGCTCCCGAAACCCAACAGAAGCAACATGAGAACATGGGGCCGTTCGAAATGATTGAAAATGCTTTTCCAAGAGCAAGCTAGGCATGAGAGGTTTGAGACCTCTAAGGCATTGTTTTAGGGAAAGATGTCTGAGGGAAGTCCCGCGGGTCCTCATGTGCTCAAGATGATTGGGTACATTGAGAATCTTAAGAATTTGGGATTTGCTCTTCAGAAAAAGTTGGCTATTGATGTAGTCTTGCAATCGTTGCCTGAAAGCTACAGTCAGTTCGTCATGAACGACAACATGAACGACCTTGACAAGTCCCTCCCTGAATTGTTCAACATGTTGAAAAATGCTGAGCAAAACCTTAAGAAGGCTAAGCCCATTTTGATGGTTCAAAAGGGCAAGGGAAAAGGAAAAGCCAACAAGAAGAAGGATAAAGCTAATGGAAAGTCGAATGCTAATTCTTCTTCAGCTGCACTGAAACCAAAGAGTGGTGTGGCAAAGGAAGGGGAGTGCTTCCATTGTAAGCAACCTGGACACTGGAAGCGCAATTGCAAGCTTTATCTTAAAGAACTTGCTAAGGAAACGGGAAGTAAGACTTCCACTTCAGGTATTTTTGTTATAGAGGCTAACTTTTATACTTTCTCATCTTGGGAATTGGATACTAGATGTGGATCTCACATTTGTGCAAATGAGCAGGATCTAAGTAGAAGTAGAAGATTGGCCCGAGGTGAAGTGGACCTACGTGTTCGAATTAGAGCAAGGGTTGCTGCCTTAGCCGTAGGGACTTATGTTCTCACTTTACCTAGTGGATTCGTTTTAGAATTAGACAACTGCTACTTTGTGCCTACTATTAGTAGAAATTTAATTTCTATTTCTTGTTTGGACAAGAAAGGTTTTTCATTTCTAATAAAAGACAAATGTTGTTCTATTAATTTGAATGAAATATTTTATGGTAGTGCTGAACTTAGCAATGGGTTGTATGTTCTAGAGCTCGAAGATCCAATCTATAATGTGAATACCAAGAAGGTCAGGTTAAATGATTCGAACCCGACCTATCGCTGGAACTGTCGCTTGGGCCATATAAATGAGACCCGCATATCCAAGCTCCATAAGGATGGACTCTTGGACTCATTTGATTTTGAATCATATGAGACATGTGAGTCATGTTTGTTGGGCAAGATGACCAAAGCCCCATTCACAGGGCAAAGTGAAAGGGCTAATGACTTACTAGGACTCATACATAATGATGTTTGTGGCCCTATGTCTACACAAGCTAGAGGAGGTTTCCAATACTTCATTACTTTTACTGATAACTTCAGCAAATATGGCTATGTGTATCTTATGAGACACAAGTCAGAATCCTTTGGAAAGTTCAAAGAATTCAAGAATGAAGTAGAGAATCAACTCGGGAAGAGTATCAAAGTGCTTCGATTAGATCGAGGTAGAGAGTACTTGGATCGAGAATTCCTTGACTATCTGAAGGAGTGTGGTATAGTATCACAACTCACTCCACCAGGTACACATAAATGGAATGGTGTATCTGAAAGGAGAAATCGAACTCTGTTAGACATGGTTCGCTCTATGATGATTCAAGTTGACCTTCCAAACTCCTTTTGGGGACATGCTCTAGAGACAGCCGCTTTTACACTAAACCGAGTTCCATCTAAATCAGTTCAAAAGACACCATATGAGAAATGGAGTGAGAGGCGTCCCAATTTGTCTTTTATGAAGATTTGGGGCTATGATGCTATGTGGAACGTCAATCCTCTGACAAACTAGGGCCCAAATCTCTAAAATGTCTTTTTGTTGGGTATCCCAAAGGAACAAAGGGTTACTATTTCTACAATCTTTTTGAGCAAAAAGTGTTTATTGCTCGAACTGGTGTCTTTTTGGAGAAAGAGTTTATCTATAAAGAAACTAGTGCGAGGAAAGTAGAACTTGAAGAAATTCAAGAACAACAAGGAGACATCGAACTTGAAATGGAATCTGAACAGACACCACAAGATGTTGTGGTTCAAGACTCTGTTCCTGTAGCACAGAGCCCACGTAGGTCTGGTAGGATTCGACGTGAGCCTGAGAGATATGGATTTCTCATGACTCACACTAGTGATGTGATGCTCATGGATCAGGATGAGCCCACAACCTACCAACAAGCTATGTCGGGGCTTGACTCTGAGAAGTGGCTAGTGGCCATGAAATCTGAGATGGAATCCATGTATGAAAACCACGTATGGACTTTGGTTGACCCACCTGAAGGGGTAAAACCCATAGGGTGCAAATGGGTTTCCAAGAAGAAAACTGACATGGATGGTAATGTGATTACCTTTAAGGGACGATTGGTTGCAAAAGGTTTTAAGCAAATTCATGGTTTGACTATGATGAAACTTTTTCACTAGTTGCTATGCTTAAATCTATCTGAATTTTGTTTTCTATTGCTGCACACTATGATTATGAGATATGGCAAAAGGATGTCAAGACTGCATTCCTAAATGGAAAGCTACTTGAGGATGTGTACATCACACAACCTGAGGGTTTTATCACTCCTGAGAATGCCAATAAAGTGTGCAAGTTCCAAAGGTCCATTTATGGACTGAAGCAAGCTTCTTGAAGTAGGAATCTTCATTTTGATGAAGCAATCAAAGAGTTTGGTTTTATCAAAAATGAAGATAAACCTTGTGTTTACAAGAAGGTTAGTGGGAGCGCTATTGTGTTCTTGGCGTTGTATGTAGATGACATACTACTCATCGGGAATGACATTCCTGAGCTACAGTCTATGAAGACTTGGCTGGAGAAATGTTTCTCTATGAAGGACTTGGGTGAAGCAGCCTATGTGTTAGGCATCAGGATCTATAGAGATAGATCTAGAAATCTTCTTGGCCTAAGTCAAAGTACATACATTGACAAGGTGCTAAAGAGGTTTAGCATGCAAGATTCCAAGAAAAGATTGTTGCCCATGTCACATGGATAACTCTTTCTAGATCTCAGTGTCCGAGTACACCAGAGGAGAGAGAGCGCATGAGTAAGATTTCATATGCTTCAGCAATTGGATCTATCATGTATGCCATGATATGTACTCGTCCTGATGTCTCATATGCCTTAAGCATGACGAGTAGGTACCAATCAAAGCCCGGTCAGAGTCACTGGACAGCTGTTAAGAACATCCTTAAGTACTTACGAAGGAGTAAGGATGCATTCTTGGTCTTTGGAGGTGAAGATGAGCTCGTTGTAAGGGCTTACACCGATGCAAGCTTCCAATCCGATAAGGATGATTTTAGATCGCAATCTGGTTATGTGTTTTGTATTGGTGGTGGTGCTGGGAGCTGGGAGAGTTCAAAGCAAGAGACAGTAGCTGACTCTACAACAGAATCTGAGTACATTGCCGCCTCTGATGCTGGAAAGGAGGCAGTTTGGATCAAGAAGTTCATCACTGAGCTTGGAGTGGTTCCAAGCATTGCTGACCCGATAGAGCTCTATTATGACACTAGAATAATGATATTCTCAAATGTCCCTAGTCTAGTATTATTGTGGAGCGAGTTGCAATAATACATAACGACTAGCATATGTGGAGACTAATATGAGATATGTAGTTTGCATATGGGTACAATTGGAGAACACTACATGGATCGTTATATGAGTGTCATAAGTGATTCTTATAGTGATCATGGTATATGTAGTCCTTCGACCTAAGATCATCAAGGTTCCCTACATGTGAGTCACATACTTTGATACTTTCCTTTGTTGCTTGTAACTGAGTGAACTTGAAGGAGGTCATTGGGTTTGCCACATATTATACGGAGGGATTTTTATGATCAAGATGGGATTTGTCCCTCCTATATAACGGGAGTGATATCTTCGGGCCCTTTGATAGAGTAAGACTTAGAAAAATGCTTGGCCATGCTCGGATGAGTTGATATACGATATCAATGTCATCAGTTTAAGTTGGTTTACTCGGTAATCAAGAAACCAAAGATTGGGCTATACGAGAGTGATACATTCCATGTCTCGTGCTTAGTCTTGATATCTTGAACAAAGGGACAGTGGCATATATCGGTGATGATCATACAGGTTTAGTCGAATCATCGACCATCTTGCCACTTGGGTAGCAATGATGTGTTGCTAGACACCGCCCATTGTTTATGATCATAAATGTGATTTATGATCGTTGCCAACGTGGTAAGAGCCTATTAGGTCGCACACATAAAGCTTTTTGGATCATTAGAGTGCATAGGGTAATAATTTGGGTTTTGGTTTCACAATAATTTCATATTAATAATGGGCCCAATAGTTGAGCCGTTACTAAGCCCGAAATTAAAGCCTAATTGGATTAGGGTTTTGAAACCCATTAGGCCTGGAAGTTGAGTCTCACTATAAATCCAACTTCTAGTGAGAAATTGGTAGGTCTCCTTGCCCTAGCCTCCCAAAAGGACAGCCGCACTTTTCTCTTGCAATTCCTTGGAGGACGCAAGCTAGCACTGCGAGCGCGAGAGAAACGCATCTGTAGGGATGCGGTGGAAGCGTGGTGATCCCGAAAGGCTCATATGGATACCATAGAGAGCTTGAAAACAGCAACTGTTCAAGTTTTGTGATTCGACTCTACAGTTGAGTGAGAGATCTCAACCGAAAATTAGGTATGAAAATTTTCGAACACCCGACTTACCCCGTTTCACTTGGATCCTGGAGGGTTTCAGTTAAATTCCACTGTGCTGTTTGGCTCCTGAAACCCAACAGTTTTAAGTCTTATTTTCTTAAGCTGATGACCTGGGAGGTGCCCCAGGAGGCTTATGAGTTGATTAGAACAGTTACTTACAGCTTAAGTAAGGCCTAACCACTAACTTGCAAAACATGGCAAGGCTGTAAATCAATAACTTGCATTACAAGCAAGGCATACACTTAATCCTTTAAGTGTCTAGGACGTGTGCTTGTCAAGTGTGCTACTGCAATGCATGTCAACCAAGATACCCATCTCATCAAGTTTTGGAAATCAATTTTTCATGACCATGTGCATTCGGTCAAGCAAAGGACATAAGAGATTCCATACATCAAGGCACATCCTTCCATATAACATAGCATAACTTGGCATTCAAGCATCCAAAATACTTACACAAAACCATAATTCATCCAAGGCTAATATACACAAAAGTAGCCTACATACAAGTACTGTTAACTTGGCAACATACCAAGAGTACCCATTGTCCAAAATCGACCAAAGTTATGCATTACATTCAAGTTTAACTATAGTACCCGAGAAGGATCTTAAAGACTATATACATGACCATAGTCTGAACTACTAAACCTATGAACAAGTTCATACTCATAAAGGCAAACCACCACACTAGACAAGTCCTACAATCTATTCAAAGCCTGCAAAACTTGTACCATAAGTTTTGGGCATAAACTATAAACATAAGATTTGCAAGTACAAATCAAAAAAGCCAAGTCTCGGTTGGCACACATACCTCAAGCAATATGTGAACTACTTGATTCACAAGCAAGCAAACCAAGCACTAATCACTCAAGCTCTAAACCCTTGCCTGAAACACAAATATAATGCGCATGAGTATTAATACTTAGTAGGATTCATAACCGACCATATTTGGTCTATTTAGTTATGTCCAAGACTTAATCTCCACTAGCTTAACTTATCCTGCAAGAAAGACATTGAAAACATAAGAACACAATATACACATATAGTAACCAAGGCATAATAAGCATAATTAAGCTACCTAAAATGGTCAACACACACACACAAAGCAATCAAGCACACAACTCACACACACACCACAAGTTCACTCTTAGCCGAAACCACTAGCAAGCACCAACTTCACTTTTTGCACCTCAAATCTTCCGAAAGATCACCACACCGCTAGAGCTCCAAGTTCACTTACTAAGTTGGCCTAACTTGCTAAGAACTCTAGGTGCTTGCCTTTACTTGGATTAGCTAGCAAATTCTATATGAACGCGAAAGTTCACCATTCTAATTAGAACCTGAAAGTTCACTCAATTAGCCCATCAAGCACCTAAGATCACATAGAACATATTGACTATCACTTAGCTACTCATAACTACTTGTTCATGGCATATTTACCAAGCAAGCAAGTAGAACATGAACCCTACCTATCCAACAAAACTCGAATTCCCTCAGCTAATGCTTGAACCTCCAAACCAAGATTGCCTAACATCATTTGCCCATTCATTAGCCATCAAAATTTACTTGCTCATGGAATCTTTACCAAGTAAACAAGCAATTTTGTGAATTCTGACTTCAAACACAAAACTCCAGCTCTCAGTTGAAATCAAGCATTCAAAACCGAGATCACAATTGCCAAGTAAGGTTGCCTAGCACAATGACCTTCACTTAGGCATCAATATCACTTGACCATGGAAAATTTCCAAGAACAACCAAGTGAATCATGAATCTTTTCCTCAAATGCAGCTTGAATGTCTTGGCCTCCCCTTGCAACTTCAAAATCCAAGCTTTAACTTGAGCTTCTAAGTCACTTATTGCCAAAAATGAGCAACCAAGCTTGATTATGTATTCAAGCTTCAATTTCCTTTCAAAATGGCATGAAATCGGTAGCCAAGCACCATTAGCTCCCAAGAATACCAAGGTCTCATCTAAAGCCCGAAATTAATGCCTCCCTTGACTATAATGATGGCCATTTGATTTAGTGCAAAACATGCAAGTTCCGGATTATGGCCACATGGCTTAAAAATGGTCCAAAGTCTTTCTCGTCCTCACACTAATTTGCATGGTGCTATTAAACCGTGAGAACTTCATAGTCTCACTTAAATCACTCGGTTAAGAGTGCAAATAAGTCCCTAAGTTTTGTTCTCAGCCATTAACAACATATTTACTTCAAATGTACACTTTGAACCTGAAACTTCTCGGTTTTGCATCCACATCACTTCTCATGATTTCATTTAGGTCCCTCACATTTATGTTCTCACTTTAAGGTTCATGGCCATTTTTCTTTGTGCATTTGAAACCTGAAAGTTCTTAAATTAACACAGGCACTATTATTCACATACTCAAACAAGTCCTTCATGTTTTCATGGCATTTCTTTTATTTTCTTGGCCTAGGCCAAGCACTGTAGAATGAACCTAACACAATGCTTGTAGTAAGTGTTTTCCATGTCATAATAATCTTGATCAGATTCATGGAAAATAAAATACTTTGCTGCCCTTTGAAGATTGCAATATGAAAATGCCATGACGAAAATTACTGTTGGACTTCTTCCACAAGTTTACAATATGGAGTCTTAGAAGCCCTCAAAATCATGGGTTCAATTCCTTTTCAAATTACAAAGTCAATTCTCACTCAATCTTGTATATTCATAACCAGTTATGCAGGAGTTTGAACTCTCTGCAGCTTTGCTTCTTATTTTTTTTTTACTTTAGGTAGGTTCTCATTATCTATTTGAACATTGATGCAAAGTTTCAGCTCCATCAAATTATTTGAACTAAATGTCAACCTTCGGTCAAAGGAGACAATTTGAGCCAAAACACAGCAATCTTTTTTCTCCTGGCATTCTTGACCATCATTGTTTAATTTTCTTAATAGGTAGCCCCTCTTTCATCTAGGACATCATCAAAATTTTGGAACCCCTTCTTCCACTGTGTAAGTCCTAGGGAAATTATTTTTGGTTCGCTTTGAAGTTCTTGTGCACAATGCAGCAAGTTCTCATCAAGAACTTATCATTTCACCACTATAGCGCCTATCTTTCATCCCTTTTTGCTCAGCCTATAGGATTGTGGATTTTCATCACCATAACAATGATCTAGCACACTAATCCAAGCTGATTTCTTTCACACAGTAGCTATACTCACTGAAAATCTAATCAAAACATTGCTCATGAGCCTCTATAGAGCAAAACTACCCTTGTCTTACTCACATAGGCAAAAACTGGATTTCTAAACTGCAATTCTGCTTTAAATTCGTGAACAAGTGCATTTTATGAGTAGGAACCAAGCTGAAAATCTTATTTCAAAATTCCATCTTCTTCCTTAAAGTCAAACTTGAGTCAAACTTGCTCCATTGAGCCTTTTATGCAGGTTTTGTAATTTTGTAGCTCCAACTTATGGGTCCTTTTTAAGTTTTACTGGCCTAAACTGATCCAAATTTTGTAGATGTGTTCCTTAAGTCATTTAACACCTGTTCCAGCTTCAAATCCTCAAATTTGAAGTCTTCTTTGAAGAGTTTAAAGCTTGAGTTTTACTGGACTAAACTGATCCAAGCTTTGAACACCTGTTCCTTAATTCTGCTAGTTGTTATAGCATTCTTGGTTTTGAGGGTATCTTGAGTTCCAGTGCTCCAATTAACAACAAACTTTCCAGTTACCATCTCTTAGTCACACTAAACTTGTATTACCCTAAAAAACCCATTTATAAGTCATCTTCCTAGAGTTTAAAGTCGTTCTTTTCTACTGGTCATTTGGGCGAAATCTTTGAACTCAAAGGGTCTTATTGGGTTCCAATGCTCCAAATGACACCAAATTTTGTACGAAAGTTCTCATACACATTTGAAAGTTTTATAAACCCATAAAACTCTAGTTGGAGGCCATTTTCCCAAAGTTTGAAGAGCATCAAGTTTTGCAGGTTGCCTTAGCAGAAATCTTGATCTTATGAGGCCATCTTGTGTTCCAGAGCTTCAAACAGCACAAAAACTTGTAGTCACTGTCCTTAGCTCATTAGAAACTTGTACCAAAATCAAAAAAACAATTTGGAAGCCTTCTTCAAAGGTTTGAAGACCTTCTTTTCCTGCTGGTAGTGTTAGTAAAAAACTGGAACATAAAGTGTCTTCTTGTGTTCTAGTACTCCAAATGGTATAAAATTTTGCATCCAACTTTCATTAACCTTTTGAAGGTTTTTCAAACCTACAGATACCGATTTTGATGCATGCTCCCCACAGTTTGAAGCATTTATCCTTCTATTGGTTTTCATGGCATAAAACTGGGCTTGGGGGTCAATTTGCGCTTTGTTGCAATACCTTGCACCAAATTTTGTAAGCATCCTTTTCCAACCATTAGAAACATTTTCCAAACTAGTGAATTCAATTTGGATGCCTAATTCAAAATCTAGCACTCCGACTCCCTTGAAGTAAGTCATTAGATTGCAATTTCATACTTCAACTGTATTATTACTGTTAAGCAAGTTATTTTCAACTCAAGAAGTCCTTCATAGGTTTCAAATTACTTCAAAAACCCTTCCTAGCCCTATAGCCAATACTTGGTCAAGCCTGGTAGTTTGTACCACATGGTTGCAAAATCTTGCAATAACTTATAATTTCCAAAGTTTTTTGTGAAAATTAGTATAGGAACAATTTCTTGCCTCACTATTGTGTTCAGAAATCCCAGAGAAGACCACATCATTCTGAGACATCAATTTCTGAGACACTATGTTCTCATACCAACTATTTAATTAACTCTAGTAGCTGCAGCATCTTAATGCTCCATTGCCTGGGTTAATTTCCTCAAACATGTAGAAAAGTCCCAAATTTGCAGTTGAACTTGGTTGTAAATTTTCATCCCATAATTCCATTCCAATCTCAAACTCAATCCCTAGGTCAAACTAGTTCATTTTCCTTTCTCCATATTTTTCTTACTTGGAGCCAACTAATTCCTACCTCACATCATTCCCTATTGCTGCAAAAGTCACAAAAAGAATTCATAAAATACTTGCAACATCTTAGGGCATAATTAAACTAGTCTCAAAGTCATCAAAACCTCAAATTTCAAGCCACCATTTTAACCTGTTCGGTGCTATAGGTCCTAGTAGCTTAAAGTTGGGGTTCATGGGGTCAACTTTAGTTCTACAGCCCCAAATGCCTCCAAATTTCATAGTCAACATATTTTCATCATATGAAACATGTTCCAAGCTTAAAACATCAATTTAAAGGCCATCTTCAAGAGTTTTAAGCATCTTTACTTCTGCTGGTGTTTTTAGCAGAAATCATTAACTCAATAGGTGATCTTAAGTTCTACTGCTTCAAATTTAATCAAATCTAGTAGATGTCTTCTAATATACATATCAAAACTTTTCAAACCTTTAAACCCCAGTTCAAAGGTCTTATTCCCACATTTTGAAGCATAACTTCATTTGCTGCCCATAATAGTAGAAACTTAGACTCAAGGATGTCATTTCCATTTATACTACTTCAAATCCAACCAAATTTTTTAGTATCTTTCATTTGTCCATATGAAACTTTCTTAAAATAAGAAAACTCAATTTATAAGCCTTACTTTAAAAGTTTGAAGCATCTTCAGTTATGCAAGATTCAAGAGTTGAAAGTCTTAGTTTTATTGAGTTTTGTGCCTTCTACATTTCATAACCTAGCAAAATTTCCAGGCATGTCCCTTTATCATAATGGAACACCTCCAACTCTAGAAACCCCATCAAAGAGGCCACCAAATAGATGTCCACACTTCAGTTCCCATAACAACTTCTTTGAAGTTGCAGATTCGGATGCAACAACACTTTGGTTCAAAACTTGGAGGTTTTAATTCAATAAGCATGCCCATAGGTCTCTTTCAACCATAGAAACACGCTTGTAAAAAAAATCAGGTCCATAAGGTTAACCTAGAAAAAATTCAATGGCTAGGTGGACCATTGCAAGTTAATCAACTTCTAGCAGCACCATTTCCATACCCTGCTATCCTTATTGTTCAATACCAAAGCTACATCTCCTCCATATACTCATAACAATAGAGGAGTCCCACTTCTGGTTTCTAGTACTTTAATATGTCCATCCACAATGTCATAGAACTAAATTCCTTTGAAAGATACATCCCCTACAAGAAAACATATCCTTTCTAGAATTTCATTAGTGAATCATACACTAATGAACAAAAACAATCCAATAGCTGTGGCGATGGCTATGGTGATCTTTCTAAGTTTAGTAAGTCCTGGAAAACCTGCACTAATACCAACTTGTTACAGACACTTCAACCACTGTATATGCATAATTATAACTCAAATAGGATTTGAGACCAACAATAGCCAGGTTCAGCCCTCATTTCTATGCAGAATGCATATAACAGTAGGAACTTCATACTGTTTATAAGAAAACCTTAGGATATTTCCATATAAATAGCCACATACAAGATTGTTAAGCTAAAATTAACTTGTTTACAAAGAAAAAAAATGTTTCAATCTGATAAAATATGAGCTTTGACAGTTCAGACCTGAAATTTCAGTATTTGCTGTAGAAATGAAATTTATTGACAAATCCCATAGTTTTACTTGGAAAACCAATTATTAAAGTTTAGACACATCATAAACATGTTAAATGACTTGTATACCAAGTTTGGTGCCCAAACTAAGTCAGGAAGCAATAAGTCAAACTTTAGTCAACAAGTTCATTCTTAAGCCAAATTTCTGTAGAAATAACTGAAAACCAATTTAGGTGACTTAAGGAGATAGAAATTATATTGTAAATCCATATTAAATAATAATAAATCATTCTAAAAGCTTTATATTTATAAAAAAAAAAATTACAACCCTTTGTATGTGTTTTACAGCCTAGTTAATAGAATTAGTTGCAATATAGTAAAGATGATACAATTCAAGATGAAACCTTACTGGAATGCTAAAATGCAATAAAAATAGGACCTAGGTTAAGAAACATCCAGGACTTGTCCTAAGTAAAAAACACTTTAGAGAGGTCAATATCACCATCATCATCCTTGCCACAACTCCAAGTCTAAAACTCCATTACAATTTCATTAATGTTCAGCTAGTAAATTCTGGAATTAAAAACAATTTACTAAACCAAGATTGTTGAGTAAGTCTAACCTACATCACCGAAACAGTAAGAGTAGGCAAAATATAGTGTTGGTCTAGCTCTCATGATTTCCTGCAAAAAGAGTCAATATGGGTGAGTTTCCTTTGAAACTTAGTAAAAGACACTCAATGACCATTAAGATCTTAATATGGTCTAGAATAACAATAGCTTGCTAGCTCAATAGTAACTAATTACCTGCAACCAAAATCAAAAAACAAATGCAGGCAAGCACAATAATAAAATATATACAATAACAATATAATCTGCATGATGCATATAATGAAAATGTTGAAAATGATGCAAGCAATACCTACTCAATCCAAAAACCATTTCAGGTTCAATAAACATTCCAATAACCCTTTCAGGTTCAATAAGCAATCCAATAACCCTTTCGGGTTCAATAAGCAATCCTTTAGCTAGGCTATTTATTTTTAGCCATCACTAGCTACAATCGCAAGCATAAACACAAACAACAATGAGCTCCTTGGGATTCAAACAATCAATATGGCCATCTGTGCTCCCAAGTCAACACTTTCCCTCACTTGCTTTGATTGATTTGATTGCTTTAATCATCATTTAATAATCCAAAAATGGATTTAATCAAACAATACAATTAGTATATCAATAAGGCTAAAGTTTGATTCCCTCAGAGCATCCTTCTTACTCTGGCCGATAAGAATCCATTAACCTTGTTCCTACAGAGCTTAAATCTTACTCTAGGAATTAGGAACCTTGAACAATTCAATACCCCTCTAGAAACCATGATCACTCATATTAATTCAATGTCACATGGTTTCCTAGCCTTTCTTACTTTGCAAATTGCCAGAAAATTTCAATACATGCGTTAACAATAACAAGTAAGGCTAGTGTCCCTTACCTTAAATTCACTTTTATTTACATAATTTCTAGCACTTCAATTATGTTCCTATAGCCCCTTTATCAACTCAGCTTGGTCATAAAGAAAAACTTCTTCATCATATAACCAGAGCTTAACTTCCAACTAAACCAAGCTGCCTCTCTTTTGAGCTTTCCATGGCACTTATGAATGACTAAACCATTATCTATAATTACCTAAAACCATCGCCAAATCCATTTGCTTGACCTGACAAAGAAGCAAATTGATGCCCGGCAGCATCTTCGTTGAATGGCATGTTGGCCCGCTAGAAGGGCTTCATGTATGGAGATGTCTGAAACACTTGGAACAAACACGGGTTAGAAGCTCCCTAGAGTGTGTTTCCAGGGAAGGAGCCTCCAACGCCAAAGTCAGTATTTGTGAGAGTAGTAGTAAATATCAGAGAGTAGGGAATAGTGAGGGTCCCGTGTCCTTAGTAAGCTCTTTCACAAGTATTTATAGGAGAGTGGAGGGAGGAGGCCATTTGACACAACCTATCCAGATCATGACACATGTTCGGTCAGATCCGATCCATACCTTCAGAGGCAGGCATCTCCAATTGGTCGTCGGCCATTTTGGCCAAAGGGCAGGGGCGTGTGTGAGGTCTCTTTGTCAGAGGCTCCTTAACCGTTTTAGTCATATCTCCATAAGACCCCTTCGGGCAAAGATTTTCCCCCAGAGGGCTATCGGGGAAAGCCCTTCGAAAGAGTGGGTCACTTTCAGGAGACTTTTTCCTTTGTTGAGGATGGTGGATCTACTTTTCTGAGGTCGGTAGCTTCGCAAATCTGAGGGTGGTGAAGACACCTTTTCCCAAAGTTAGTTATGTTCCTTTACGAGGGTGGTGTTGGGAATGCCTCGAGGTCGGGGCTAAGATCCTTCCAAAGGTGGTGTCAAGTTAGCTGATCAGGGGATCTCAGGGGCGATAGCCCTTCAGCTATCACATGCCCTCCTCGAACAAGTCGGAGTTATATCTTCGGTGTTAGCAGCTGAAGCAGTACTTTGGCCGAAAGACTTTACTCTTGCAGAGTTTTCGGGCGAAGACATCACTTTTTTTTGTCGAAGTTGTATTCTCGGCATTCTCTGAGGATCTTTGCGGTAAGTTTGAGCCCTTGACAAGGATGTTGTTTTGAGCCAGCATATTATTCATTCAGCAAGGTCACACCTTCGAAACTGAAGGAGCTTTTTTGTTTCCTACAGCCGAAGTCGTATTGCCAAAGGTGAGGGGCCATAATTTCTTCAATGTATAATATTCCTACCTTCTATCAGTGAACCATTCCCATCTGGGTAGTCGCATCACTTCGGGCTAGGTGGCATGGGCCTGCTAGTGTCAATAGGCGTGCCCTTCAATTTTTGCATCATGTGATACATGTCATCGAGTTAGTGGCGATCAGTCGTGTTCGTTATGTCGATTACGTACCTTCACTTGCAAAGGGTCATTATGGCGATGCTTCGCCTACCTCCTTCGATCTATATAAGGCACTTGCCCTTACGGGTTTCCTCACTTTTGTACTTTCATTTCCTTCATTCTCAAATTTCCTATCACCTTTCTAGATTTCTTTCACAGTGGTGCTAGTGGCGAAGTGATTTTCGGGAACTTTTGCGGTGTTCTCCCAAATCTCCTTTCCTCTTGAACTAGGTGGGTTTGTTTCTAAAGTCATTCTTCTTCTTCTTCCTTATTTTGTTTTTTGACTTATTTTTCCAAGGTTAATACCATTACCCCCGAATATGTCTTTTGAGCAAGCCTTAGCAAAACCCGATCCCGAGAGTTGGTTTCCTCCCTATT
This sequence comes from Aquilaria sinensis, assembly GCA_005392925.1. Lineage (NCBI taxonomy): Eukaryota > Viridiplantae > Streptophyta > Magnoliopsida > Malvales > Thymelaeaceae > Aquilaria > Aquilaria sinensis. The sequence goes on from SMDT01000233.1 coordinate 52,669, forward strand.
CTTACCTGAGCTACGCCACTTCAGAAAAGCTAAAGAAGTGGTTAGCCAAATTTTTCCTTCCCTTTTACGCCTTCACTCGTCTTCTCAGACCTGCTATGCCAAGCTACCTTCCTCTTCATCATGAGGTTACCGTCTTTAGAGCACAGCTAAAGGCGGGTATTTGGTATCATCTACTGTAGAAGGTTTGCGACTTCTACCAATTTCATGGTGTAGCCATTAACCAACTTCCTCCGAACTCATACTTTTATTTTAACTCCTTTCTTTGCATGTGTGGGGTCTTCAATATAGAGCCCCACTTCATCTTTTTCATGAAATATTATAAACTCCATCTCATCCCGGAGGGTGGTTCTACTTCTTACTCCCTCGAGGAGCCAGGAGCAAGAATTTTACTTTTACTTTCGGGACAAAAGACAGTTGGCGAGGTTGGCAGAAGAAGTACTTCTTTATGAAGATTGATAGGAAATGGCTAGACCATCCTACTCAATGGGCTTCAGGTACCTTAGCCATTGACGTAATAGACCCGAGGAAGCTATTGACTTTAGAATTGGAGGCCCAATTTGAAGAGTTTCATAGCTGTACTTGGGCTGTTGTAGGCTGGGATGCCAAGGTTCCCCCGTGCTCTTTTGACCCCTTCCCTAGTAGGTGGAGCTTCATGACCCACAAAGCATTTTAAGAACTAGGGGTTATCAGAGAGCACCTTACTGACTTGAACATGCCGAAACTGACCATTGATGGAAAGAAGTCATGGTTAGTCATGCTCTTTAACTTACGCACTCATGTTAGATCCTTACCTCAGTGCTAGGCCCAGGCCAAAAAAAATGTAAGAAAAAAAAATACATTAAAGACCATAAGGGACTTAAATAAAAATGTGATTAGTGATGTATGTGTGCAATCGAGAACTATCAGGTTTAAAATGCACATGGGAAATGACTATGTGGCTAACTGTGGGAAATAAACTTTAAGGGCCATAATGTACTCTTAACCGGGTGCTTAAACTTAGACTTATGTTAAGGATGGATTATATGGCACCATGCAAACAAATGGTGCAACCGAGAAGGGCAATATGCCCAATTATGTGCCATGTGGTCTATTACTTGAAATGCAGGCTTCCACTCAAACTAATGACATGATTTCGGGTGAAAGTATCAAGTTACGCTTGACCGAGTCTTGGCTTGGTGTTATTGGTGTTCTTGGGTTGAAGGCTTCAGGCTCAAGCCAAATTGGTGTTAATTGATGCTCGAATTTAATAATCAAGCTTGAAATTAGTGTTTTCGGCCTAAGGCGATCTTGCACTTAAGTTGCCAAGCTTGGTCTTGAAGATTCAAGTGCTAACTGAGAGCTCAAGCTAGTGATTGGTAAGGTTTCACAAATTCTACTTAATTTTGGTCGTGTTCCATGTTCAAGTAAAGTTGTGGCATCCAAGTGATAGTATTATTGAGTTATATGATCTTAGATTGCTAGATGGGGCATATATGGAACCTTTGGGTTTGTGTGAATTCTTGGCTTGCTAGTCAATAATAGCAAGTACTAAGGTTCAAGGTAAGTAGGCCAACTTATCTTTGAACTTGGAGGTCTAGTGGAATGGAGTTGGATTGGCAAAGCTTGGAGTGCAAACTATGTGTGTGTACTTGCTAGTCATTTTGGCCAACAAGGGCATTATGTTGGGGTGTGTGTGTTGTGTGCTTGGATGTGCTTGCTAACCTTTTGTAGTTGTTGTTATCATGTATATATGTATCAGTTATCATGTGTATATACTGTTACACTTGTGTTTTGGATGTTTTATTGTCTTCCTTACAGGTTAAGTAAAGCTATAACGAGGATACCCTTTCGGGCTTAACTAAATTAGCTCATTGGAGTTGTAGTGAACCTTACCGAGTTATAAACTCATGCCCCTTATTATATGTGTTTCAGGAAAAGGCTTAGAGCTTGAGTGATTATGGTTGCTAGTTGCTTGAGTGCTAAGTAGTGCTCAGTTTGCCAAGGTATGTGTTGTAACCGAATGCTTGGCTTATTAAGTACATAGTGCAAGTCTTATGCTTGATGTATAAACTCATAAGATTGAGTTTTGTAGGATACTTTTGTGTAGAGTCATGGGACAAGTCTTGGAGGAGCCATGGATGTGTGTTCATGGGCATTAGCATTTTGGTTTGCTTTCATGACCATGAATTTGGTTATAGGACTTTTCCTACAATCTTTGATCTTGTATTGCTCCTTTAAGGTGGCTCTCGGGTATTATCACTGAGTGGGGCATGTAATGCATAACTTGTGCTTATTTTGGGTTGTAAGTACTCTTGGTATGTTGCCAAGTAGGTAATACTTTAGTGGAGGTTTCATTTGTGTATATATGGCCTTGGTGAACTATGGAACTTTGTGTATATTGTGAAGGTTTCGAATGCAAGTTATGCTATGAATCCTTTGATTTGTATGTCTTGGAATTGTCTTATAAAGCTAAACCTCTTGATCCTTGTTAGGCTGAAAGTGCATTGACATGAAAAACAAGTTTTTGAACTTGAGATATGATGGGCTTTTTGGTTGCTATGCATTAAAATGTCACACTTGATGTGCACACAACCTAGACACTTAAAGATAAAAGTGTGCATGCCTTGCCTTGTGTTGCAAGTAATGTAAGGGCCTTGCCTTGTGCTACAAGTAAAGTACATAGAACTACCTAGTAAGCCTCCTAGGGCACCTTCCAGACCTGAACCTTAAGAAAATGAGACTTAAGCTACAAGATTGAAAGTTGGCCGAAACCTAAGTACATTCATAACACACATAAGTGTAAAAATTTAATAACTTTCATGGTAGCTTGGTGAATGGCATTGTAAGTGCACGGGCTGGGGCCTATGTGGGGTGTGACAGGGTTTGTTGGTATCAGAACTTAAGGTTTATAGCTTCTGATTAAGTATAGCATTTCACCTAGACTTGTTCCTACATAGGTTTATATAAGACTTGTACTTATTAAGCATATGTGAATAGATGCATCTTGAGTGCAGGATAAGAACCCAAAATAGAGAAAGAGAAACTCTTGAATAAGAAGAAAGCAAGGCAGCCCATCCTGGAGATGGAATGCATATAAGTGAGGTTGAAAGGCAACCAGAGGCCACAAAGCCTAATTTGGCCGAAGAGGTAAATGCCAGGATGTATGTACCTGGACGCAGGAGAGGCAGACAGGATAGAATGGAACAGATGATGGAAACACTACAAGTTACTATGTCACAACTTGTGGTGGGAATGCAAGCCTTGGCTAGAGGCCAAGCCCAGTAACAGGAGAGTCCAGAACAAGCAAGGGGAGCAGAAAACCTTGAAGGTGAAGGCAGGAGACATCCAAGGGCCAGGAGGATGAGGTCTAAGCTGAGACAGGAGACCAAAGTGGAAGTAGAAGAGAGTCCAGAAGTAGAGGACCTGGACACTTATATATCCTCAAGGAGGAATGAGCTTCCTACTGAGATTACAGTTAGAAGAGGGCCACCCAGGGGTGGAACTCAAGACTCAGAGGCCAGAGGGGAGAGATCAAGGAAGGGTGGCTTAAAGGAGATCCAGTTGGAGGGATTCATGGCACTAAAACCTCCAGCATTCAAGGGTGGATATGACCGTGATGAAACTGAGTTTTGGGTATATCAGGTAGAAAAGATATTTGAAAGGATGGATGTGTCCTTTACCTAGAAGGTTCTTCTACCACTTTCAGGCTGGAAGGAAATGCAGAACTATGTTGGAAAGCTATACAAAGAACCAGCCAGGAGAGGAACCAGAGAAGGCCACCTGCAAGGAGGAGGTCCATGAGGTGGGCTGATTTCCTCCAGGTCTTCCAACAGCTATATGTGAGTAAGGCCCAAAAAGATCAAAAGCAGTGGAATTTGATTAGCTAGAGCAGGGAGACCTTAGTGTAATTGAGTATTAATAGAAATTCAACAGCTTGATCAAATATGCTCCACAATATTATGGGCAGGAAAAGCTGAAGACGAAAAGATTTTTTAGAGGCTTAAGGTCTAAGTTGAGGCAAACCCTCGAAGCTGTGGGAGCTAGAGATTATTACTCAGTGATGTAGAGTGCTATTGCCATTGAGCAGGGATTCAATGAGCAAACCAGGAGTGGTCCAGGGAGTGGAAGTGGATCACAAAAAGGACATCAAAAGAGGCCGAGAGAGGAGGTTGAGCCAAGTGGGGGAAGAGAAGGAAACAAGAAGGAGAAAGGGCCACAGCAATAGTGTCCTTAGTGCAGTAGTTGTGGAAAATTTCATGGCAACAAGCCATGCTTCAAAACTTCTAGTGGATGCCATAAATGTGGAGCCCTAGACCACTAGGTGAGGCTTTGCCCAAAAAGGGGGGATGATAGAAGAATGCTAGGGAGGTACAATCCTAGAGGACCTGGTGGGTAGATGCCTATGCCCCAACTGAGGACAAATATACCCATCCAAGAAGGGAGGCAAGCACCAAGGTTGCCTCAGGATTAGAGGAGGCCCAATGCACCCCCTGGTAGGGTGTTTCAGTTGGAGACTTTCAACAAGGTGTAGGAAGCACCAAAGGCTGAGGTAGTTGCTAGGGAGACTAGTTAGCAGAGGACTAGTAGAAGAGCCTTGAAAGGTACTATTTACCTTAATGGCTAGTTAGTGTTTGCACTATTCAATACTGGAGCTTCATTGTCCATAATTTTTGCTAGCTTGGTTAAGACCATGAATCTAGAAGCAAAGTACATGACAAACATGTTTTTGGTTAAAATAGCTGGCAATAAAGTTTTATTTACATATCACATGGTTGAAAATTGTGTGATTCAAATAGACAAGCTAAAACTGATAACAGACTTGATAGTGCTAGACACTTATGATTAGGATGTGATATTGGGCATAAACTGGCTAGGTGAGAATAAAGTGATTATAGATTGTCATGTTAGACAATTATTAATTCCTGCTTGTAAACCATATGAACTAGATAAATCACTAGAGTTAGCCTTGGATTACCAAGTTGAAGTATTGAAATTAATAACTCTTTAAGATGAGAATGAATGCCTAGAACTAAATGACCAAGAAGTGGCTAATAAACTTAGGCAGATACCAATAGTTCTGAATTTTCTAGGGGTTTTCCCTAAAGACTTACCTGGACTGCCACCAATGAGGGAGGTGGAGTTTAAAATCAAACTGGTACTAGTAGTACCACCAGTGTCTACTGCTCCATATAGGATGGCACTACCTGAAATGGTAGAATTAAGAAAGCAATTAGTTGAATTTCTTGATAAAAGGTTCATCAGACCTAATGTGTCCCTTTGGGGAGCGCCTATTTTATTTGTGAAAAAGAAGGATGGAACCCTTAGGCTCTGTATAGATTATAGAAAGCATAATGCCTTGACCATTAAGAACAAGTACCCCCTCCCAAAAATTAAAGATCTATTTGACTAGTTGAAGGGAGCAAAAGTGTTTTCTAAAATAGATCTAAGCTCTGGATATTTCCAGCTAAGAGTTAAGGAGGAAGACTGTTAGTATTGTGCCCAAAAAGCCAATCATGAGATGATTGTATTTTTGCACATTGAGTCATGATATTTTATTGAGGCATTAATCCAGCAATTATGTTTGTTGTTTTGTTTCTGCGTAACGTAATAAGCATAATTGTAACCCTAGAATAATGATATTCTTAAACGTCCCTAGTCTAGTATTATTGTGGAGCGGGTTGCAATAATACATAATGACTAGCATATGTGGAGACTAATATGAGATATCTAGTCTACATATGGGTACAAGTTGGAGAACTTGTGTACTGGACCGACCCACCATGAGAACACTTCATGGATCGTTATATGAGTGTCATAAGTGATTCTCATAGTGATCATGGTATATGTAGTCCTTCGACCTAAGATCATCAAGGTTCCCTACATGTGAGTCACATACTTTGATACTTTCCTTTGTTGCTCGTAACTGAGTGAACTTGAAGGAGGTCATTGGGTATGTCACATATCATGCGGAGGGATTTGTATGATCAAGATGGGATTTGTCCCTCCTATGTAACGGGAGTGATATCTTTGGGCCCCTTGATAGAGTGAGACTTAGAAAAATGCATGGCCATGCTTCGGATGAGTTGATATATGATATCAATGTCATCAGTTTAAGTTGGTCTACTCGGTAATCAAGAAACCAAAGATTGGGCTATACGAGAGTGACACATTCCATGTCTCGTGCTTAGTCTTGATATCTTGGACAAAGGGACAATGGCATATATCGGTGATGATCATAAAGGTTTAGTCGAATCATCGACAATCTTGTCACTTGGGTAGCAATGATGTGTTGCTAGACACCGCTCATTGCTTATGATCATAAATGTGATTTATGATCATTGCCAACATGGCAAGAGCCTATTGGGTCGCACACATAGAGCTATTTGGATCATTAGAGTGCATGGGCTAATTATTTGGGTTATGGTTTCACTTTAATTTCGTATTAATAATGGGCCCAAGGAGTTGAGCCATTATTAAGCCCGAAATTAAATCCTAATTGGATTAGGGCTTTGAAACCCATTAGGCCTGGAAGTTGAGTCTCACTATAAATACAACTTTTAAGTGAGAAATTCGCAGGTCTCCTTGCCCTAGCCTCCAAAAAGGACAGTCGCACTCTTCTCTTGCAATTCCTTGGAGGACGCAAGCTAGCACTGCGTGCGCAAGAGAAACGCATCTGCCGGGACGTGGTGGAAGCGTGGTGATCCCGAGAGGCTCGTGTGGATACCATAGAGAGCCTGAACACGTCAACTGTTCAGGTTTTGTGATTCGACTCTACAGTTGAGTGAGAGATCTCAACCGAAAATTAGGTATGAAATTTTCGAACACCCGGTTTACCCCGTTTCACTTGGATCCTGGAGGGTTTCGGTTAAATTCCGCTGCGCTGTTTGGCTCCCGAAACCCAACAAAGACATACCTACGACTGCCTTCAAGACTAGGTATGGACACTTTGAATATACAGTAATGCCATTTGGGCTTGCAAATGCACCTGCATTTTTCATGAACTTAATGCAGAGGGTGTTCAGAGCACACCTAGACCACTTTGTGGTAGTTTTCATTGATGATATTTTGGTTTACTCAAAAGATGAAGAAACTCATAAAGAACACCTAAAGGTGGTGCTTGGCTTGCTCCAAGAACATAAGCTTTATGGGAAGCTGAGCAAATGTAAGTTTTGGACTCAAGAAATTGGATTTCTAGGTCATGTGATAAATGATCAAGGATTGGCCGTGGATCCTGAAAAGGTAAGGTCAATCTTGGATTGGAAGCAACCCCAGAATGTGAGGGAAGTCAGAAGTTTCTTGGGGTTAGCTGGCTATTACAGGAGATTTGTGCCAAAATTTTCTATCATAGCAGCACCCATGACCCAGTTAACCAGAAAGAACTAGAAATTTGTCTGGGAAAACAAATGTGAGGAAAGCTTCCAAGAGCTTAAAAGGAGGCTGACAACAGCTCCTGTGTTGGTTTTACCAGATCCTGAAAAGGACTATGAGGTGTACACTAATGCATCTCATATAGGGCTAGGTTGTGTCCTAATGCAAGAGAAGCAGGCTATTGCTTTTGGATCAAGACAATTAAGGCCACATGAAAAGAAATATCTAGTGCATGACCTGGAACTAGCAGCAATGGTCTTTGCTCTTAAGCAATGGAGATATTACCTATTGAGTAGTAAATTTCAGGTCTATACAGACCATAAAAGTCTCAAGTACCTTTTTACTTAGAAGGACTTAAACATGAGGTAGAGAAGATGGTTTGAATACCTAAAAGATTTTGACTGTGTAATTGAATACACAGTTGGTAAAGCCAATGTAGTAGTAGATGCCTTGAGCAGAAATTATATTGGGGTGCTCAAGGGTGGAGAAGGGGAACATAAGGCCGAGAGCCTTAGCCTTACTTGCTTAGCAAGTCAATGGCAAACTTAGGAACATGAGCAACTTAGTGTGCTCACCATTGCCCCTGAGTGGAAGGAACTTATCAAGGAAGCCCAGTTTAGTGATGAGAACATGGGACTGGTGTGTGGACAAAGGAAAAGAGAACTTTTTCAAGGATTCTCCTATAAGCAAGGGTTGTTATACTTCTAGAACAGATTATATGTGCCTGAAAAGGATGATCTAAGATTCCAGATTCTGGAAGAAGCACACTCTAGTAAGTTGAGTATGCATCCTGGAGCCACAAAGATGTACCATGCTCTTAGAGCCTACTTTTGGTGGCCATATATGAAACAAGACATTAGCACCCATGTAGCTAAATGTTAAGTGTGCCAACAAGTAAGGTTGAGCACCAGAAACTAGGAGGGAAGCTTCAAAGCTTGCCCATACCTGAGAAAAAGTGGGTTTCCATATGTCGCTGACCAGAAGGAAACAAAATGCCATTTGGGTCATTATGGATAGATTGACCAAGGTAGCCCATTTTCTTCTAATGAATCTCATTGATTCTTTAGACAAACTTGCCCAACTTTATATAAGGGAGATAGTGAGACTTCATGGAGTACCTGATGATATTGTATCAGATAGAGATGCTAGGTTTGTCCCTAGGTTTTGCAAGTCCCTACATCAGGCACTAGGAACTAAACTTAAGTTTAGTTTAGCATACCATCCACAAGCTGATGGACAAACAGAGAGAATAATCCAAACTCTAGAGGATATGCTAATATGTTGTGTCATTGATTTTCAAGGAGAATGGGATGTGCATCTCCCGTTAGTGGAGTTTTCTTATAACAATGGTTATCAGTTAGTGATTGGAATGGCCCCATATGAAGCCTTGTATGGTAGGAAGTGTATAACATCTCATTGTCGGCATCAGCCAGAAGATATATTGGAATTGGGACTAGACATTGTTAAAGAGACCACAGAAAAAATAAAACTGATTCAAGCAAGAATCAAGGCTGCAAATGATAGGAAGCAGTGTTATGCAAACCTGAAAATGAGAAGAAACCTGGAATTCCAGGAAGGGGACTGGGTGTGGATTCAAGTTTTTCCTATGAAAGGAGTAATAAGATTTGGAAAGAAAGAAAAATTGGCACCCAGATATATAGGGCCATATCAAGTGTTGGCCAAGGTTAGAAATGTGGCATACTAGTTAGAGTTGCCACTAGAATTTGGTAATATACATAATATGTTTCATGTGAGCTTGCTTAAGAAGTATGTTCCAGGTTCCAAACAGATAGAAGTACCTGCTAGTGTACCTATAACCCAAAACCTTTCATATGAAGACGCACCAGTTTAATTCCAAGCGAGAGACACTAAGAAGTTGAGAAGCAGGTGGATTTCTATGGTTAAAGTTTAGTGGAGTAACCATACTCCTGAAGAGGCAACCTGGGAAGTAGAGTAGGAAATTGCCAAGAGTTACCCTTAATTGTATCCAAGACTTGTGAAGAATTTGCAGGACCAAATTCTTTAAGGAAGGATGAGTTGTTAGACCCTTACCTCAGTGCCTGGACTAGGCCAAAAATGTAAGAAAAAAAATACATTAAAGACAATGAGGGACTTGGATGAAAATGTAAAGAGTGATGTATGTCTGCAACCAAGAACTATCAGGTTTAAAATGCACATAGGAAGTGACTATGTGGCTAATGGCGAGAGACAAACTTTAAGGGCCATAATGTACTCTTAATTGGGTGCTTAAACTTACACTTATGTTAAGGATGGATTATATGGCACCATGCAAACAAATGGTGCAACTGAGAAGGGCATTATGCCCAATTGTATGTCCACGTGGTCTATTACTGAAAATGCATGCTTCCACTCAAACTAATGACATGATTTCAGGTCAAAGTATCAAGTTAAGCTTGACCTAGACTTAGCTTGGTGTTCTTTGTGTTCTTGGGTTGAAGGCTTCGGGTTCATGCCAAAATGGTGTTGATTGATGCTCGAATTGAACAATCAAGCTTAAAATTGGTGTTTTTGGCCTAAGGCGATCTTGTACTTGAGTTTCCAAGCTTGGTCTTGAAGATTCAAGTGTTAACTGAGAGCTCAAGCTAGTGATTGCTAAGGTTTCACGAATTCTACTTGATTTTGCTCATGTTCCATGTTCAAGTAGAGTAATGGCATCTAAGTGATAGTATTATTGAGCTATATGATCTTAGACTACTAGATGGGGCATATATGGAACCTTCAAGTTTATGTGAATTCTTGGCTAGCTAGTCAATAATAGGAAGTACTAAGGTTCAAGGTAAGTAGGCCAACTTATCTTCGAACTTGGAGCTCTAGTGGAATGGAGTTTGATTGGGAAAGCTTGGAGTGCAAACTATGTGTGTGTACTTGCTAGTGGTTTCAGCCGAGAAGGGCATTGTGTTGTGGTGTGTGTGTTGTGTGCTTGTTCGCTTGGATGTGCTTGCTAACCCTTTGTAGTTGTTGTTATCATGTATATATGTCTCGGTTATCATGTGTCTATACTATTATGCTTGTGTTTTGGGTGTTTTCTTGTCTTCTTTGTAGGTTAGGTAAAGCTATAAGGAGGTTAAGCTTTCGGGCTTAACTAAATTAGCTACTTGGAGCAGTAGGGAACCTTACAGAGTTATAAACTCATGCCCCTTCTTATATGTGTTTCAGGAAAAGGCTTAGAGCTTGAGTGATTGTGGTTGTTAGTTACTTGAGTGCTAAGTAGTGCTCAGTTTGCTAAGCTATGTGTTGTAACTGAATGCTTGGCTTGTTAAATACATAGTGCAAGTCTTATGCTTAATGTTTGAACTCATGAGATTGAGTTTTGCAGGATACTTTTGTGTAGAGTCGCGGGACAAGTCTAGGAGCAGCTATGGATGTGTGTTCATGGGCATTAGTGTTTTGGTTTGCTTTCATAACCATGGATTTGGTTATAGGACTTTTCCTACAGTCTTTGATCTTGTATTGCACCTTTAAGGTGGCTCTCGGGTATTATCATTGGGTGGGGCATGTAATGCATAACTTGTGCTTGTTTTGGATTGTAAGTACTCTTGGCATGTTGCCAAGTAGGTAATACTTTGGTGGAGGTTTCTTTTGTGTATATATGGCCTCGGTCAACTATGGAACTTTGTTTATATTTTGATGGTTTGGAATGCCAAGTTATGCTATGAATCCTTTGATTTGTATGTCTTGGAATTGTCTTATAGAGCTAAACCTCTTGATACTTGTTAGACCGAAAGTGCATTAACATGAAAAACAAGTTTTTGAACTTGAGATGTGATGGGCTTCTTGGTTGCTATGCATTAAAATGCCACACTTGATGAGCACACAACCTAGACACTTAAAGATTAAAGTGTGCATTCCTTGCCTTGTGTTGCAAGTAATTTGAGGGCCTTGCCTTGTGATGCAAGTAAAGTACACAAAACTACCTAGTAAGCCTCCTGGGGCACCTCCCAGGCCTTAACCTTAAGAAAGTAAGACTTAACCAACAAGATTGAAAGTTGGCCGAAACCTAAGTATATTCATAACACACATAAGTGTAAGAATTTAATAATTTTCATGGTAGCTTGGTGAGTGGCATTGTACGTGCACAGGCTGGGGGCTATGTGAGGTATGACACTCGGCACTGGTGAAAAGTAAGCTTTTTCCCACTTTCCTTCTTATAACTTCTCCGTACTTACACTGATGTTCTTCTTTTTGCAGAGATCGGTGATAAATCTGCAGCCTTCTATAAGAGTCTCTTCCTCAGCCAGGCTGAGAAGGGTGAGCAGTAGAAGAAGAAGCCACCTAAGACCAAGAAGGTGCCAGCTAGGCCATCGTAGGCCCTGAAGTTAATGAAAAGTAAGGAGGACTCCCTTCTACCTCCGCCCAAAGGTTAAATGGAGGTACTCGACCGAACTCCTGCGCGTGCTGACCTGCCTTCGGGGCTGGCCATCCATTCTATCGCTTTAAGTCCTACTGCTGCTGTCAAGGCACTGGGGACTTCACTGGGGGAGATGTCTATTGAAGAGGCTCAGGAGCGGCGAAGAAGTATGGGCAAAGAAGTGTTGGACGTCAGTGAGTCTGACGAAGAGGGCCCCAAACTCCAACAATATTTGTCCTTTAGCCATTCATCTATGGGTTTGGGATTTTTTGATATTTTAGACCTTGTAGATGAATGGCTAAGGGATAACGTTATAACTGAACTTCAGCGGGATTTTGGAGATGAGAGAGCACAGGCTCAGTGGATGGCAGATCATGTTCGGAATGGGGCCCTTCGAGATTCAAAAATCCAGAAGGACAAGGTCCCAAGGGAGCCCTTTTGGACCTTCATGGAGGACATCGACCTGTTCTCCAAGGATAGTCAGAAGATCGCCCCTCAGATGGTGAAGCGCATTATTACTAATGCTACCTTCCAGTCTCTGACAGAGGAGTGCCCAAATGAGGAGGTCCTCGCTGCAAGGATGACCGAGCATGCTGCCCAGGTAAACCTTATAATAGCATGAAGGTTTACATGTCTTCCACTATAATAGCATGCTTTGTGTCCAATAGACACTTCTTAAGCATACTAATGTGAAAAACATTATGAACACTTGACATGCTTGGCGGTAGAGCTAACCCATATGCTACCTTGCAAACTCTATCCAAGATCTCATAAGGACCAATGTATCTTGGAGCTCACTTGGTTCTTCTGCCATATCTAATAGTGCCTTTGGTTGGTGCAACTTTCAGCCAAACATTATCAGCAACCTTAAATTCCAAGTATCTCATTTTTCTGTTCACATAAGCTGTGGTCCTTTCATTGGCTGCCTTTAATCTCTCTTGATTTTGGTAGTTGTCTCTTCAATAATTTGGGACCCAACTCTAGCCTATCCAAGGCTTCCACCCAACAGTAGGGTTTCATGCACCTTTTTCCATATAATGCTTCATAAGGTGCCATGCCAATGGTGATTTGGAAGTTATTGTTATATGAGAATTCCACCAATGGAAAGTGTTGGTCCCATTCACCTTTGAAATCCAACACATAGCTCCTGAGCATGTCTTCCAGTATCTGTATCACCTTTTTAGTTTTCCCATCAGCCTGGGATGGTAAGCAGTACTCAGGTGGATTTTGGTTCCTAGTGCTTTGTGAAAAGCACTCCAAAACTGAGCTGTAAATCTTGGATCTCTGTGAGATACAATGAAATTTGGTATTCCATGTAGTCTCACTATCTGTTGGAAACTCTTTTCACACTTCTCAGTCCACTTAAATCTTTGCCCCTTCCTAGTTAGATGAGTAAGAACTAAGACAACCATGGAAAAGCCTGGTACAAATCTCCTGTAGTATCCAGCTAATCCTAGGAAACTTCTAATTTCCTTCACATTCTTTGGTCTTTCCCACTATTGGACTGCCTTGATCTTTTCAGGGTTTGCCTTAACACCTTGTGCATCTATGATTTGTCATAGGAAAGGCACTTCCCTTATCCAGAATTCACACTTGGATAACTTGGCATAAAGCTGATGCTGCAACAAAGTCTTTAAGACAATCTTCAGATGATGTTCATGTCTATTTTCATTCTTGGAATACACTACGATGTCATCAATGAACACAACCACAAATTTTTCCAGATGTGGTCTGAACACCCTATTCATCAGGTCCGTGAAAGCAGCTGGGGCATTAGTCAAACCAAATGGCATGACTGTGTACTCATAATGCCCATATCTGGTCCTGAATGCAGTCTTAGGAATGTCCTCTTCCTTTACTCTCAACTGGAAGTATCCAGATCTCAAATCTATCTTGGAGAAGATCTTAGCTCCCTTGAGTTGATCAAAAAGATCCTCAATCCTAGGGAGTGGATACTTGTTCTTGATAGTCACTGCATTGAGCTTCCTGTAGTCAATGCATAGTCTCAAAGATCCATCCTTCTTTTTCACAAAGAGAACAGGAGCTCCCCATGGTGAAACACTTGGCCTTATGAACCCTTTTTCAAGAAGTTCATCAAGTTGTTTCTTGAGCTCATTCATCTCTGTGATTGGCATTCTGTAAGGAGGTATGGATATTGGACTAGCTTCTGGTTGCAGCTTGATTTCAAACTCAATCTCCCTTTGTGGAGGAATACCTGGCAGGTCTTTAGGAAAGACTTGTGGAAAGTCTCTCACTATAGGTATTCTGTCCACTTCTTCATCACAGTGCAATTCATTCAATGCATAACAGTAATCATGCTCAGAAATCACAGGTATCTCATCTAGTACCTCTAGCTCCATGCCATGCATTTCATACACTAATTCCTTAGAATTCACTAATGCATGCACTTCACCATCAGGCAATGTGATTTCCCTCTTAGCACAATCAATTCTTATGTTATGCATAGCAAGCCAATTCATACCCAGCACTAAATCATACTTAGGAATGTCCAACACTAGCAGATTAGTCATAACCTTAGTCTTTCCTACTACTAGCTCACAATCCTTAGCTAGGTCATTAGTGAAAAGACATTGACTACCTGCTGTTTTCACTAAGGATATCCTAGGCATGATTTCAGTAGGCAATTTCATGGCATCAACAAATTTCCTAGCCACTATAGACACAGATGCACCAGTATCAAACAGAACACTAACAGGCATACCATTAAGGTAAATGTTACCTCTTAGTGCTCCTCCCTGCTCTGATGTCTTTGGCCTCTCCACTTGGAAGACTCTGCCAGCTCTCTGCACTGGAGGCCGAGGCACTGGAGGAACTGGCCTCTGCTGTCCCTCCCTAGGTGCTCCCCCTCTAGGTCCTGCCCCAATAGGCCTTACTGGACCTTGGTCTTCTGGCCTCCTTTGAGCCTGTGGGCAGTCTTTGATCCAATGATCCATGGATCCACATCTTAGACACGCTTGGGTGTCAAAATAGCAAGGTTTCTTTCCATGAAACTTCTTGCATTTAGGGCACCTTAGGCCAGGGAACTTCCCCTTAACCTTGCCCTCACCACCAACATGAGAATTCTTGGCAATTCCTTTGCCATGTGGTGGCTTCTTCTGCTTGCCTCCTGCCTGACTACTTTCCCCTGGTCCACTGGGAAAGTACTTAGTCTCATACTCCTCTTGCTCTACTAATAGAGCTTTCTGCACTACTTCATAGTATGTAACTACTCCAAAAGGTCTAACAGCCTTTCTAATGTCTGACTTTAGGCCTCTAACAAATCTTTTGGCCTTCAACTCCTCTAGTCCATGATACTGAGGAGCATACCTCACCAACTGATTGAATTTGTGCTCATACTCTAGGACACTGAGGTTGTCCTGCCTTAGAGCATCAAATTCAGCTTGCTTCATATCCTTGATGGCATCACTGATGTACTGCTCCTGGAACAGCTGTGTGAACTCTGGCCAGCTCATCTCAATATCTCTTCCTGGCCTTCTGCCCTTCTGGAAAGCATACCTATCTCTGGTGTTTCTCCACCACATCTCTGCACTGCCTACCAAGTTGTAAGTAGCCAGTGACACCTTCTTGGTGGAGCTGAGTGGCATCCTCTCAAACATCTTTTCTATGAAGATTAACCACTCCTCAGCTCTCTCTGGCCCAGCTCTTCCATCAAACTGTGGAGGTCTTAGGCCTTGGAACCTCTCCAATAGTCTGACTTCATCTAGGCCTTCTAGATCCTCTGATCTGTGTCTCCTGGATCTGTGAGAGCCCTCTGTATGGTGATGCTCTCTATGATCTCTCTGCCTTCTCCTGGATCTTCTCTCATGGCCTTCCTCAATCTCATTCCTAGTGGAGGAATGGTCATAGACTGAGGGATTGGTCCTGGACACCTGACCAATCTCAGACCTTAGTCTTCTTCCTCTTGGATTTCTCCTATCCTCATCTTCCTCCTTAATGGTCTCATCATTTGTATCTTTTAAGCTTCCAGAAGGAACATATTCAGATGTGTTCCTAGTATCCTCTTCTGGTTGCTGCTGTGCATCTTGAACTGGTTCTGCTGGAGCTACTTGGACTCCTTGCTGTTGTGCTTGAATCAGCCTTACTAAGTTTTCATTGATTAGAGCTAAGTTCCTCTGAAGCTCTAACCAAACCTGAGGCACTTCAGGGTTTGGTACCCCCTGTTGCCCCTGATTCCCTCTATTCTGTCCATTTCTTTGTTGCCCAGAATCAGTAGGAGGCCTTTGGGGTGGTTCCCCTCTCCTTGTGGCAACCATGTTTACTTCCTGCATTGATGATTCATCATAGAGCACATATAAAGATCATAGGTATTTCAATGGTACTTGACACTAGCAGCTGACCAAACTGAGTTCATGTATGTAGATGCATGCAATGCAACTATATGCTATGTACATGTACAAACCATGCTCTGATACCAACTTCTGTTACCCACTCCAGGGTAGTCCAATTATGGTGCCAAAATTATGCATTTAGACTCCCAGGATTGGTAATGTTCTGTAGGCCATCAGAACACTACCCTTAGTGTGCATACCCAAGTGGCCCTCTTGGGCACTATGTAAACACATGCATATTGGTCCAACCATCACACACATATTCACATTTCATGCACACCATGGCAGCAAAGAAGGAAAACACTAGCACAAGTCTTAATCTTGGCTACCACACATTAGGCAATCTTGTTAAGTTCTAGTGACCAGCTACTGCACCTGTAACTTCCACTAATAAACTGTATCATTCTAGCCACATACCCCCTATTTTCTTTGCTCCATTATCAAGTAGAGACTTAGAGCAAACCAAGGAATTTTTTTTTACATCAATAGCCCACCTATGGACCAAGTTATGGATTTTTTAAGTTGGTTACAAAATTCTGACCAAATGAACAGTAACTCAGCCAATTTTGCAACATCATATCTTTGGCTACAAGGATCCAAATACAGAAATTCCAAATTCTAGTTCAACCTCTAGATGTTCTCTAGGTGTGGTCAAAATTTCATACCAAGATTCATTCTACACAGGGAGATATTAAACTTTAGGTACATGGTCAAAATTCTGGCAACTTTTGGACCATTTTGCCCATACAATTTTTCCAAACCATGCAAACACTTCATTCACAAGGGGAAAGCCCTCCAAGGCTATCCCATATATGTCCATTATACATAGGAATTACATTCTCTTGCATCTAGCAACTTTATGTGGCCAAAACAGAAGTTACAAGTAGGCAGCCTATCATTCACACTTAGGCAGCTTTGCACCACATCACTTACATAGCCAAAATAATACTCAAATGTTCACATACTTGTCTCATCTTACATACACTACATTTACATGCATGCATGCACTAAAATATGGTCTTAACTCAGCTAAATATGCACCCTAGGTTACAGGAGGTCTTGAGACACAATGGACTCCAGAAATAGGATACTGGACAGCTACTGCACAACACAATAAGTACCACCATGAAAAATACCAAATGTGCTCCTAAAATCACCAAAATTCCAAAACATAACTAGACATATGGAAGTTCATGGACCTGAAATTTCAGATCAAAATTCAAAACAAAAAGGTTAGTTTGAAGGTGATCTTTCTGCTGGACCTATAATGAAAAAATTGAGGGGAGTAAGTTTCATTGAGAAACTCAGTAAGGGTAGCACTTGGTTTCATAAGGTAATGTGACCCTCATTAAAACCTGCATCCAAAGACACTAAAACACAAAAAACCACAATAGCATATATACAAGATATAGCAACCAAATGCAGCAGCTGATGCCCATCGGCATCTTCGCTGTATGACATGGTGAGCCTGGAAGGGACTTCCGGTAAGGGAGGAACGTCTGAAGATGGGACTTGCTAGGAGAGATTGCCTGAAACACTCAAAGAAGAAGGGTTAGGAGGTCCCTGGAGTGTTGTTCCGGGGGAAGAGCCTTCGACACCCAAGTCAGTATTTAGGGAGATGAAAAGTGAGGAGTAAAGAATAGAAAATATGCCTCCCTGGAAAGTCCTCCTCCTTACTGAGGTCATTTCCCAAGTATTTATAGGAGGATGTAAGGAGAAGTCCGCCTGACATAACCCACTCAGATCATGACACGTGTTCGGTCGGATGTAGTCCGTACCTTTGGGAACGGGGACCTTTAGCTGGTCATAGGCCGTCCGCGCCGAAAGCCAGGACCGTAGTAGGTCTGCGTGTCAGAGCGTGTACGGGGGCGTCATGTCAGGACGTATGCGAGGGCGGCATGTCAGAGGCTCCTTAACCATTTTTGTCGTATTCTGGAAATCCCCTCAATAGAAGAGACTTCTTCGGGATAAGAGGGCTTTTCGCCGAGGTTGCTTCAGTTATCCGCGAGTCCCCTCGGCGTGGAGGGTACCCTTCGAGGGTGTTTTCTCCTGCCGAAGATGGTGAGTCTACCTCTCCCGAAGTTGGTTAGGTCATACTTCCGAGGGTGATAGTGCACCATATTCCCAAGGTCAGTACTGTCACTATCCGGGGTGGCGATGGACCACCAAGGTCGAGAGGTCAAAGTATCAGACCCTACCTTTCTGAGGTTGGTGTTTTATCCCTCGGAGGTGATGCCTGCCTTTTACGAGGGTGGCGCTTTACCTGAGCTTTGTGGATCCGAAGGGGAAATAGCGCTTTGGCTATCACATGCCCCCCATCAGAAAGTCGAAGTGGAGACTTCGGCTTGTAGAATCTTTGGGGGCACCTCATAGGACTCAGAGTGAGACACCGTGTAAGGAGACACTTCGCCACCCGAAGGCGTGCCTTCCTAGCTGAGGTGTCACTACTTGCCCCCTGGTTGGTCCCTTGGTGCTCTCAAGGTGCGCGCTCTCTTTATTTTTACTTTTTTTGCTGCATGTTAGTGGACCGTCACGTCTCGTAACCAAGAGCGTCAGTTCAGATATGCGTGCCTAAGTTTTCGTGGTGTCAGAAAGTGTGCCCTCATTTCCCGCGTTGGACGACACGTGGTGTGCGGTGATTGGGGGTAGTCACGTCGGTTACAGCAGTCACGTCCTTTCACCTTCGAGGGGTAATTATGGCGATGATTCGCCTTCGCAGGGTAGTTATGGCGACCATTCGGTTACGCTTCTTTGGTCTATATAAACCTTCCTTCCCTTCATGGCCCTTATTTGTTTTCCTTTGGTTCTGTCCTGTTCTCATATGCTCTCGAGCTCTTCTTTCTCTTTTGCAGCAGTGTAAGCGGTGGAGCGATTTCCGGCAACCTTTTACGACGGCGTCTACTAATCCCGACTTCGGCAAATGTTTTGGTGGGTTTCCCTTTCAGAGGTCCCTCGGTTTCCATTTTTTATAGGTTCCGAAGTCATTTTCTTCTTGTTCCCGAAGTACCCTGACACTTTTTTTCTGAAGTCATTTCTTTTAGCCAAATATGTCTTCCCCTGTCCCCCTCATGTCCGTCCAAACTATTCCCGAGAGCTGGCAGCCTCTCATGTCTCACCCATGTTGTACCACTTCGGAAAAATTAGCGAAGTGGACAACTAAGTTTTTTCTTCCTTCTTATGCCACCACCAGACTACCCCATCCCGGCCATTTCAGCTTCATGAATAATAGTGGCAAGGTTACTGTTTTCCGAGCCCAACTGAAGGCCGGACTTCGGTTTCCCCCGCCGAAGATGATTTGCGACTTTTGCCAATTCCATGGCATAGCCGTGAATCAGCTTCCTCCCAACTCCTATTGTTACTTCAACGCTTTTCTCTGCATGTGTGGGGTTTTCAAGATAGAACCCCACTTCATCATTTTCATGCAGTACTATAAGCTCTATCTGGTCCCGAAGGGTGGCTTCTATTTCATGCTACCTCGGGGATCTGGGAGCAAAAAATATATGTTCACCTTCGACACTAGAGATAGTTGGCGAGGGTGGCAAAGGAAGTTCTTCTTCCTGAAGGTGGCAGAGGCATGGTCGCACGTGCCGACTAGGTGGGCCTGGGGGACGCTGGAGACGGACGTCATTGATCCCAAGAAGTTGCTAACTCCTGAGTTGGCAGTGAGGTTTGAGGATTTCGACAGCCGTATCCAAGCTGTCGCCGACTGGGATGCCGAGGTCCCGCCACGCTCCTTGTATCCCTTCCCCATTAGGTGGAACCTTACGACCGAAGATGTTCTTCGGGAGCTAGGGGTGCTCAAGGAGCATAAAACCGATCTCGGCATGCCAGCTCCTGCCATCGACAGGAAAAAGTCCTGGCTGGTGATGCTCCTTCGAGGGGAGCTCACTTACGAAGCTCTTTTTGAGAGCAAGTTACTTTCCAAATTTTTGGTATAAGTATCCCTTTGGACTTACACTGATATTTTTTCCCTTTTTTAGAGATGGGCGACTAGTCAGCCGTCTCCTACAAATCCCTCTTCCTCGGTCAGGCCGAGAAGAAAGAACAGAAGAAGAAGGCGACCCTGAAAAGGTAAAAAACGTCTAGAGGCGGGCCGTCTTCGGCTATGAAGGCAAAGAAGGACCACCTTCCCCCACATCCGGAGCACGTTGTGGAGGTCGGGAACTAGCCTGAGGTCCCGGCCAACCTGTCGCCGGAGCTAGTCATCAGCTCCACTCCCCGGAGTCCTACCACTTCGGCGGACCTCTTGGGTTCTTCGGGAGGAGGCCCTTCTGCTGAAGAGCTCGAGGAGCGCAGAAGAAGCAAGGGCAAACACGTCCCTGCCGAAGTGGAAGAGGTCCACGACTCCGATGATGACGTCGCCGAGGTTCCGCCAGGTTTGCCCCTTAGCCATTTCTTTATAAACTTAGACATCTTTAGCACTCTCAACCTCATAGATATATGGCTAAGGGACAATGTACTGATAGAACTACGTCTTGACTTTGCAGAAGAACTGGCACCCTCGGTATGGATGGTGGAGCATGCCCAGAGATGGGCCCTTCGGGACTCTCATATCCCGAAGGATAAGATTCCGAGGGAGCCTTTCTGGTCTTTCACGGAGGACATGAATTTGTTCTCCGAAGACAGCCAGCAAATGGCTCCCCAAATGGTGAGGGGCGTGCTCACCCAAGCCACCTTTAAATCCGTGGCAGATGAGTGCCCGAACGAGGAGATCCTTGCAGCGAGGATGTCCGAGCATGCTGCCCAGGTACTTTCTAGACCCTTCATCTTTTCTCCAAATTTTTCTAAGTGTTTGGTTTTCCTTGTGCATCTTTACCAAACATCCTTCCCCCACCCCCCATTTTTTTTTACAGCTCTTGGTGTATAGCGGATATTGCAGAGCTTGGGCAGCAAAACAGTCTTCGATCCAATCTTGGGCCGAAGATCGTCTGGAGAAGGCCAAGGTGTTTTGAGCCAACTCGGTCATTAAGAACGCCGAGTTGAGCAGAATAGCCAAGGAGGAGATTGCCAAACTTCGGGAGGAGTTCTTGAAGGGTCAGGAGGAGCTCTTGAAGGATTTCTCCCAGAAGATGTCCGACCTCGGCGCGAAGGTCGTTGAGCTGACTTCGGCCAACGAGGCCTATCAAAAGGAGAAAGAGGAAGACTCTGCGCTCCTGACGAAGGCCCTTGCTGACAATGCTGAGCTTCAGGCCGAGGTTGTGGCGCTGAAGAAGGAGACAAAGACGAAGAAGAAGATGAAGAAGCTCGAGAAGGAGGTCGCTAAGTTGAATAACGAGCTGGACGACTTGTCCGTCCAAAAAGACAAGGCAGATCAAGCTACCAAGGTCGCTTATCAGGACGGCTTTTGTCTTGCTCGGCACCAAGTCTTGGCGAAGTACCCCAACCTCGACTTATCCTTCTTAGCTGCTCTGGATATCCCCGAGGGGCCTCGCTGGGCTTGGTCAAAGATTGATCATCTAAACCTGCCCTCTGCTCCTCCTTCAGCGTCGAAGGCTGTAACAAAGGATGCAGGGGATGGAGCATCTCACGATGGCGGGGTCCCTTAGGTGTCTAGGGCTTTATTTTTTCTTCTTCTTTTTCTTTGTGCTCTTCTTCTTGTAATCTTCTCCTTGTAATAAGGCTTCTTAATGAAATTTTTTCTTCCCTTAAAAAATTTGGCTAAGTCCCAAGGCAAGTTTCTCCTTAAATAATCTTTGTTTTCAAGGGTTATCTTGACCATTTTCGATCTAGGACCCTCAGGAAGATATTTTTCGCGCTTTTCATTGATCATCTTCGGCGAAACGATAACTTTGGCGGATATCTTTTGGCAAAGTTTTGCCTGTTTGTATCAGCCATGTTCGGTAGATGCGCCTTCGGAGGAAATGTGTAATTTTCGCGAGTACTTACTTGAACCTTGTTCGGCGAGATTTCTTAGGTGGGGTTATTTTTCCAGAAAATTTTCTGTACTTAGAAAAATTTTTAACTATACAATTTCCTGACAAGATTCTAAGTGTAGAATTTCTTTAAGGCATCTGAATGCCATGTAATTTTCAGTTCTCCACCTTCGGTATCACCGAGCTTATAGATTCCCCTCCGAACCTCATCAAGGACCAGATAAGGCCCTTCCCAGTTTGCCCGAAGTACCCCGTGAGATGGTTTTCGAGGCTTAAACTCAGCTTTTCGGAGAACAAGATCCCCCTTGCTGATTCCTTTTTGTCTGACATGCAAGTTCACAGTTATAGCTACCTTTTGCTGAAAAGCTTTTCTTCTGAGCTCAGCCACTTCTCTGTGTTCGTCAATCAGGTTGAGCTTAATTCTCAGCCCGAGGTCATTTTCCTCTTTGTCAAACACTTGTATCCTGACTGATGGCCGAACTACCTCGATAGGAATAATGGCCTCCGTGCCGAAGATGAGTGAGAAAGGTGTCTCACCTGTGGCCCTTCAGGGCGTTGTCCGATAGCTCCATAGCACACTAGGAAGTTCTCCCAGCCATTTTCCCTTTGCTTCCTTCAATCTCTTTTTTAGACCATCTTTTATGGTTCTGTTGCACACCTCTACCTATCCGTTGCTCTGAGGATGAGCTATCGGGGTGAAGTGCATTTTTATCCCGAGGTCGGCAGTGAACTCTTGGAATCCCTTGTCAACAAACTGGGAACCATTGTCGGCCACTATCACCCTCGGTATGCCGAATCTGCATATGATGTTCTTCCAGATGAATTTTTGTATGTCCTTTGCCGAAATGGTTGCCAGGGGCTCTGCTTTGACCCATTTAGTGAAGTAATCTACTACGACCACGCAGAACTTTACTCCTCCGGGTGCAGTCGGGAGTGGCCCGATGAGGTCAATGCCCCATACTGCAAAGGGACAGGGGTAGTGAGCCGAGGTTATCGATTCTGAGGGTAACCTCTGGATGTTGGCGTGTCTTTGGCAATTATCACATTTCTGGACAAACTGCCTCGCGTCCTTTCTTAGGGTGGGCCAGAAGTACCCCTGGCAGAGTATTACTCCTGCCAAGGCGTCAGTTCCTATGTGGGAACCACAGGCCCCCTCGTGGACTTCTTTGAGGACTGTCTCTATGTCCTCTTCGCTGACACACCTTTGTAGCGGGCTCGCATACCCCTGTCGGTATAACTCTTCCCCGATTAGGAAATATCGCCCGGAACGTCTTCGCACTTTTGCTGCTTGGCGAGGGTCTTCGGGAAGCTCCGAGGTTGTAAGATACTTTTTTATGGGATTTTCCATCCTTTTTCCGAGGTTGCTATGCTCATTATTGCTATGCTTGGGTGGCTTAGTACTTCAGTGGACTTTTTCGACTTGGCCAGACCATCTGCTTCAGTATTGTCTTGGCGAGGCACGTTCTCGATGTGTACTGCTTCGAACTCTTGAATGAGCTTTGATACAAGCTCGTGATACTTCGCCAAAGTTGGGTCCTTTGCGCTATGGTCCCCTGCCATCTGTCGGACGACTAGCTGAGAATCACTATGAGCCTTTAGGTTTCTCACACCAATTCTTCTAGCAAGGCGGGCTTCATATTCTGCTACATTGTTAGTGACATTAAACCCAAATTTGATGGATTTCGTAACTTCCAAACCCTCGGGTATAGGTGTACACTTGACCCGGCCCAGCTCGGGACCGGCTCGCGTCAAGCTCGGCCCAGGCACGGTCAAGCCCGGCACGGCACGGGCCCGAATAAAACTTGGGTAATTGTGGGCTAGTTACGGGCTACATGCATAAGAGGGAGGCATGTGGGCTCGGCACAGCCCAAAAACAGATTGGGCCCGGCACGGGATCGGACCGGGACCAGCCCGGCATAGGGCACCCAACGGTCGGCTGGCGTGCAACGGTCCAAAAATTCAAAAAAAAAAAGGAAAAATTACACAAATAGTCTCTGTAATGGTAGGCAGCCGTTTGTTGAGCCCAGAATTTACGTTTTTACCCCATCCAACAACTATTTTGTAAAGGTTTTTTAGTAAAAAAAAAAAAGGGCCTTCCCCTATAAATAGGGAGGCCATTTCCACCATTTCTTCACACCAATCTTAGCAATCTCTCCTTCTCTACTAATATATTTTCTCATTTTTTTGAAGCACTCAATATTATTTTCTTCATTCTCCATCAATTCTCAATTACTTTTGAAGCTCGTGATCTGCTCAATTTTTCCTCACACAAATGGCATCAAGAGGAAAAGGAAATGCCTCAAGCTCTTCATCCCGCACCGGTTTGAGGTCATTTTTCCGTGGCCTTTCCCGACCAACGACCCGTGGGACTCATATCCAACAAACTGACGATGACGAGCAATTTGATATGAGTCAATACGACTTGGGGCTCGATGATCAACTTTCTGATGATGACGTTGAGGAGGTTGAGCCAACAGCAGTAGGGAATGTTGGTGGAGGAGATGGTTCTGAACAAACCCCGACAAGCCATCAAGCCGAACTTCCGCCACAAGGTAAGACGTCGAGGCTCACCGCATGGGTTTGGGAGCATTTTGACCAAGTTTTTTAGAAGGATAGTCATGGAAACGATGCGAGGTTCGCACATTGCAAACATTGCAAGCAAAAGCTCTCGCACAAGAAGAACTCTGGCACAGGAACACTGAGACGTCACATGGAACATAAGCATCCGACTTTATGTCCAGATGCAGCTACTAGTACCGGCGGTCAGACACAGCTTGCAAGCAGTGCCGGCGGATCAGGTATTTTTAAATTTAATCAAAAAGATTGTAGAGAAGGCATGGTAGAATGGATGATGTTAACTGAAAAACCATTTACACAATCGGAAGATAGACACATGGAAAAATGGATTACATCATACTTAAACCCTGCTTTTAAAAGAACATCTAGGACTACTGCTAGGAGGGAGGCATTTAAAATTTATGAAGCTGGTAAATCAAACTTACAAGCATACTTCTCTGCTTTTGATCATTCTATCTCATTCACTAGTGACATGTGGACTTCACCACTAGGACAAGATTATTATTGTATAACTGCACATTGGATTGATGATAGTTGGGTCATTCAAAAACGTATCATTGCATTTAAGTGGATGGAGGTCGATCATACTGGTTGGAACATATTCAATGTAATTTCAGAAAGTTTAAAAGAATTTTTTTGTCATGACAAGGTTTTTAGCATAACATTTGATAATGCATCAAACAACGATGTCGCGGCTGAGACATTGAAGGAATCACTAGAACCTGTCCGTGATGCCGCATTTTTTCATATTAGGTGTGTATGTCATATTTTAAACTTAGCTGTCCAAAAAGGTCTTCAAGTTTTGAGTAATGAAATTACTCCAATTAGGTGGGCAATCCATTATTTTAAGTCAAGGACCAAAGTTTTTAAAGAGTTTAAGCAATATTGTCTGGAAAATGGCCTCGATTTTAGTTGGAAACGTTTTAAACTTGATTGCCCTACCCGATGGAACTCAACTTACGAGATGCTAATGGATGCGATGCCATTTGCTGCACACATGACATGTTTTATAAATGTCAGAGAAAAGAAAATGATTTTGAAACAAGAGATGTGGGATAAACTATCAAAATTGGCTGGTGTGCTACGATATTTTATTATGCCACTGTTTTTTGCTCTGGTGTATACTATCCCACATCGCACAAAGTTTTAATGCATATGGTCAACATTGCATGGGTTTTTAACCAATACAAAGATGATGAGTTCTTAAAAGACAGAATTAAGGCCATGAAAGATAAATGGATTTTATATTTCAGTACTATATGTCGCGGAACGGGGCCCCAGTGTCCCATAACCTTGTAGGCCTTAGGGATTTATGAATCCCACTAGTTACTATTGGCTAACTATTACTTGTCAATATAAATTAAACAATTTATATGCAACTAGTTTCTTAGCCTACTCAGTTTAAGTTATGCATGCTTCTGTCCTGGCAATGCAAACGAATTTTATAAGTCGTGGATTAAAAACATTGCTCGAGCATTTCACTAAAACATATATAAAACGTGCCAAGACCTTGAAAATACTGGTTGCTTTAACTACAAGTAACAGTTTGTGCATACATTACACCTCTAGCATGCACCCAAAAGTAACAAGATGGATTTACATCACAATGTATCCTATTAGAGGCAACTTACTTAGTACACAAAGTACTATGTACAAGAGACAAAAACTACTAACTAAGATCAACTACTTGAGTCCCACCTTGAGCTATACCAAGCTCCAAGTGTAAACCCTTCACTAGATCTTGTTCTTGTGTACTCTTAGCCTCTACACTGTAAAGGCACAACTTGGTTAGCACATAACTTATTTTACAAGTAACTTAGAATCACTAGGATTCTCAAGAGAAATACCTGCAAAACAGAAAGCTTAGACCTTGACTATCACTTAGTGATTAGGCCCGGAGTTAGAACCTGCACAATAAAACTTAAGGGAATGAGTACTTGAAAGTACTCAGTAAGAATCCCTTGAGTACCTGCAAGGAAAAATGCAACAACTATGCAATATGGCAACCAAGCAATCAAACAAAGCAATTCAATCAACAAACAACTCAAACAATCAACAAAATATAAAATATGCAATGTATGAATGTATGGTATGAAATGCACACAATATATGCACTTGGGACTTTCTGCACTCTAGGTGCCTTAAAACTTTGCCGTGAGCTCAAACGGCGGAGGTACTTGAGATACTGGCCCTCGTATCCCGGATACTTTACCTCACTTAAGTCCCACTTACGGGTTCTAGAGTAGGTCGTCACCTATCTCAAACTTACCCGCCTTTACCCTTAACTTATTGTACAGGGTAGTCTTCCTATGTGGTTTAACTAGCCAAACCCTCAAGGTTTAACTCAGAACACTACTAGTGGCTTGCTTACCAAACCAAATGGTTCGGTTGGGATCGACTTAGGTTTTTCTCTTCATTGACCATATGTAAATGACGCTCTATACGGCCAATAAAGAGTCTAAAAACCCACTTAAATCCCCTTAATGCTCATCTAAAAGCTTAAGCACTATGAATAACTTAGCCACCAAGTCAGACTTTTGTTCTTAACCACACAACTTGACTACCTCTTAAATAATGCACAATTCCCGCTCTAGGAATGAATTCTAGACCCAACCGAGGCTATGGAAACGTCTTAGAATAGCCTAGGAATAGAAACCGAGAGTCTAAGTTACTCTTAAGATGGCCGAAAAAATGGCCCAACATTTCATGAAGTTGCCTCTGGCGCCGCGGCGCCAGAGCCCCCCTGACGCAGCGCCAAAGAACAAAACTTTATGTGTGCAAAATCGCCCTCTGGCGCCACGGCGCCAGTGTACATACCCTTGGCGCTGCGGCGCCAACGCAGTTTTCTGCGTTGCGCGACAGCTGCGTTCTTGCACACCAACTGCTCAAACTCTCTCATTTCTAATCCAAACTAAATGGGTCTTGTTCCTAACTCATTCCCACACACAAAACTACCAAACCATGCATTATTTGAGCTTAATTACTTGAACCCTTACCTCAACTTTAGCCACAAAGCAAGCATTGCAACACAAACTTCCTTAGCTCAATCAAGCTTCTTTGAGTTCCACACCTAAAACCAATGCAATTTGGCATCCAACCCAATCAAACTAAGACCATTTCTAGCTCTAGAAACAACCTAGAATCAATCCAAATGATCCCAAGAAGCTTACCCACGAATTTGAGTTCCAAACTAGCTTCCAAGAGTCAAATGAAGCAAGAACACTAGCAAAGAAGCTTGGTGATTCTTTCTAACACCTTGGGCACCCTTAATTTGATGAAAACTTGCAAGGAAATGAAGCTTTGAGCTGCCAATTTGGGAGAGGAGAGGGAGCTACGAATTTTGGAACTTAGAAACAAATGGCTAAGGATGAAGGAACTTAGCTT
This sequence comes from Aquilaria sinensis, assembly GCA_005392925.1. Classification (NCBI taxonomy): domain Eukaryota; kingdom Viridiplantae; phylum Streptophyta; class Magnoliopsida; order Malvales; family Thymelaeaceae; genus Aquilaria; species Aquilaria sinensis. The sequence goes on from SMDT01000233.1 coordinate 80,568, forward strand.
ATAAGCATATAAGGCAACTTTTCCCTCCCTTGCACTTAAGTCCTCATACTCTCAAAAGCTTCAAATGAGTCACTAAACTCTCACCCAAAACTACATTTCTTTGCTCTAAAGGATGCTTAAAGCTTCTCAAACTTAATTTTCTTGGACACCTTAGCCACTTAAGTTCTAAATGGCTCAAAAAGAACACTTAGTGCCACAAGTTCTCAAAACTCACAAGGATGGTTCTAAAAGCTAGAATAACTAATGGTCTTGATTTAACTATGCCAAATCACACTTAGGAACTCACTTACTTAATTAAGCTTACCTTACTTGCTTAACAAGGCGCTAACTTGAGGTACTTAATTTAATAAACACTTAATCAAAGTAAAATAAATACTTACTTGATTAATCAACTAGGAGAGCCGTCACACTATACCCCCGATCTACTTACTTGCATTTGCACTAGACCCAACCGTAAGAATCACGGGTACGCAACAGCTACTTGAGGGTTATTATAGTTTCTTAGAAATGGCACATATTTCTGTTCATGCTATAACTGCCTCTATTGATGAGCACTTGTGAGAGTTACTTAAGATTTATGCCGACCGTAATAAGGATAAGGTTGGAAACACTACTTCATCTACCATCGGGTCTTCGTCTACATCGGGCTCATTATCATTCAATCCGGCTGAACAACTCCTCAAACGGCCCCGTGCTGCAGCATCCGGTCTTACTGAAGTGGACGCTTACCTTAACTTTGTTTGGGAGAGTAATGAGACCGACATTCTAGAATGGTGGAAAGCAAGAAGCAACAAATTTCTAATACTCTCCATTATTGCCAAAGAAGTTCTAGCTGTTCCCGTCTCAACCGTTGAATCGGAATCCGCTTTCAGCGCTGGGGAACGTGTAATTTCAGATAGACACGCAAGGTTATCACCAGATGCAGTTGAAGTTTGTATATGCAACCGTGATTGGGGTCTTGCAGCTTTAAGATTACAAGACCACAAGAGTTCCGACGAGGAAAACCCCGATGAGATAGATCCTTAAATCTATGGCTTGCTCATTATTTACTTACTTTGTATTTGATCTGATTTTGCTGTTTAACACAGATCGTTCCTTTTATTTTGTATTTATTTTTATAGAACGTTTCGCTATTGAGTAATGTAAAGCCCGTTCCATGGTATGTAAATGCCATTTGGCTTTAAAATTAATAAAAGTTCACACCGGTGGTGGTGTTTTACTCTTACAACAAGTAATTATAAAAATATAAAGATAATGCTACCTTTTAATCTAATAAAATTTGATAAGATACTAACAGAAAGATTAGAAAAACCTACTGCTTTTTTTTCTTTAACTTGTTAACTAATTATTTTATTTTAATAAAATTTTATAAGACACTAACACAAAGATTAGAGAAAAAAAATTGCAATAATCGGTGATAGAAAAAGTTTAAGGACTAGAAGTGTTATTTTAAAATTTATTTTAATGTTTTCTTTTACCATGTTAGTATTTTCCATCAAATATAACCCTGAAATTCATGAAATTATCTACATATGACATACAATAAAAGATAAGATATTTCGTTAGGACAATATAAATGTTAGGTACCTATTTAGGACAAAAAAAAATACCTAGTGAATTTTACCCCATATTTGAGATTTACCATATGGTTTTTTGTTCGAATGATATTCAATGGAAATATTTACATAATAAATTGTCATTCTCAAATTAAGCACTGGTAAACTAATCAATACAACTGCAAATGAATATTAAAACTCTAGTAAATAAATCACTTTCATTAAAAATTATGTTAGTTAAATTGAAATTATTCTTTTCTGTTTTTTGCAGGCTCCACTACATAATCATACTATATTTCAACTGTTTAGATTTGCTTCCTCCAACCTAACTGAAGGGAAGGAAACAAAAGAATCATTCATCCAACCGTTTAATTACTTCACAATAATTTAATTTCATAATAATAGCTATCTTTATCCATGTTATACATGTCATTCAATTAAACATGTGTAAATATATATATATTTCATGAATTGTTCAGGTGAAGCTAGTGATAATTTTTTAGTCTGATAATACATTTGCAGGCATGAAATTGTAGGAGAAGATCAAACCTACTGGTTTTTTTTTTCTAAAAGAAAAACTTTTTCTTTAACTCATACATATTAGTCGAAAAGATCAAAAGTACCTATATTATTTTATTTTAATATCAATTTGTACAAATATAAAATAAAATTAAACTTAAAATTAAAAAGTAAAAATTAAAAATTAAAACTAACACTTTAAATAAAAATAAAAATTACAAATTTTAAATTTTAAATTTAAATAGGCCAGCTCGGATTCGGCCCAGCTCGGCACGGGACCGGGTCAAGCCCGGCACGTGTCAACCTAGGTTGTGCCCGGGCCCAATTTCAGTAGGACCGAGCCCTGCCGGTTCAGTCCGGTCCCGTGCCGGTCCGGCCCACTGTGCAGCACTACCCTCAGGACCGCGAAGAATTACTCCAACTCCTTGATGTTCCGAGCCGGAGGCCCCATCGACGAACAAAGTCCATTCAGGTTCGTTATTCCTGAGATCGGGTTGACTTTCTTTGACAATGGGTACTTCAGCAATGGAATCCGCCAAAGCTTGAGCTTTTGTTGCCTTCTTCGGCTCAAAGGTAATATCATACTTGCTGAGCTCTATGCACCACTTCAAAAACCTTTCCGAGTAGTCTACCTTCTTCATGATATCTCGAAGAGGCAGGTTACTTCGGACAATAATGGGGTGGCCTTGGAAATACGGATGTAGCCTTCTGCTTGCAAGTATCAAAGCATAAATAGCCTTCTATAGTAAGGGGTACCTGACTTCGACACCAAGCAGGGACTTGTTCACATAGTATACTGGCCATTGCTCCGCCCCCTCTTCATTCACAAGGACCGAACTTAGCGCCTTTTCAATGACGGTGAGGTACAGTATGAGGGGTTCCCCTTCCCGTGGCTACCAGAGTGTCAGCAGGCGAGTCAGGTAGACCTTAAGCTCTTCCCAGGCCTTTTGGCAGTCTTCGTTCCAAGGACGTACCTCACTCCCGAGGTCACCACCGTTTCTCACCGCCTTAGTGAGGACCTTAGTTTTAATTTTTAATTTTAATATCTGGAGATGTGTCTGCTGAGGGACGTGATTCTCCCTGTGAGTCTTTCCACATCTTTAGTCGTCGTGGGAGTTCAGAATCCTAGTAGGGCCTTGACCTTTTCTGGATTGGCGTCGATACCTCTTTCTGACACCATAAATCTGAGGAACTTACCCACGTTTACTCCGAACACGCACTTTTCTGGGTTGAGACGGATTCCGAAGGTCCTCAGTTGGTGGAATGTTTCCTCTAAGTCCGTGATATGACTATTAGGCAGTTTGGTCTTAACTATCATATCATCGACGTAGACTTCCATGTTCCTCCCTATTTGGGAGTTGAAAACCCTATTCATTAACCTCTAGTACATGGCTCCTATATTCTTAAGCCCGAAGGGCATCCTAATGTAGCAGTATGTACCAACTTCGGTCATGAAGGCGGTTTTTTCCTCGTCTTCGGGGTCCATCCTGATTTGATGATACCCACTAAGGCGTCGAGGAAACTCAGGAGGCCATACTTGACGGTTGAGTCCACCAACTGATCTATTGGAGGCAGTGGATATAAATCTTTAGGGCAAGCGTCGTTTACATTTCGGAAGTCGATGCACATTCGGGGTTTGTCACTCCCTTCCTTTGTGGCGATAACCACGTTACTAAGCCATTCGGGGTATTTGACCTCTCTGATTACACCTGCTTATATTAGGTGTTGGACTTCGGTTTTAATGAAGTTGTTCTTATGTGCCGAGAGGCTTCACTTTTTTTTTCGGATGGGCTTTACCTCTAGGCGCACCTTAAGGCTATGTTGGATTATGCGAAGGTCTACCCCAGGCATGTCCTTCGGCGAGTAGGCAAACAGATCTTTGTTCATTAATAGGAAAGATACAAGTTTTTCCTTGTCACCTTCGGCCAATTTTTTCCCCATTTGGGTACTTCGGCCTAGGACAAGTTCTATATCTTCTGTTTCTATTTTCTCGGGGTCTTCTGTTTCTTCTCTCTTTGCCTCCCCTGCAAGTACGGCCTTTGCTTCCGCAGTCTGTGTGCAGCTTTTTACTGGGGTCTTTCTTGCCTTGACAAACACCTTTCTCACTTCCCCTTGGTCGATGAAGATCTCAGCATTTCCATCCTTTGTGGCGAAGGTGACAGTCAAGTATTTCACATATAGGCGAATGTGGAGGTTTCCTTGCATCTATCTCCCAATGATGGCATTATATGACGAAGGGACATCTATGACGATGAACCTTGTCATTGTGGAAGCAAAAAGCTCATCCTTGTTCTGTAGTGAAGTTCCCCTTAATATCAGAGGAAGGTCAATCCATCCGAGGACAGGGAGTTCGGACGGACCTACTCTGAAAGTAGGGGCGGTGACAAGCTTGAGATCGCCCTTTGGGATACCCAAATTCGGTAGCAGATGAGACAATAAGACGTCAGCATTAGAACCGTCATCGAGGAGTACTCTTTTGACGTCCCAACTCCCTATCCTTGCCATGACTTGAAGTGGGTCGTCATGAGGGAATACTATGGTAGACCCATCTTTCCGAACAAGCTTTTTTGAAGGGTTACTATATTCCATCACCGAGATCTCCTTGGCTTTTCTTTTTCTTTCTGCCAAGGGTAGTCCAGTGGTAATCGTCTGGATTACTTCGGCTGGAGGCGGTGGATGTATTTTGGGACTTCGGTTCCGATGCCTGTCGGAGTCATATTCCTCGTCATCTCCTTTCCTTTCCTCTTCCCTTCGGGGAGGGCATCCGCAGGTAGCGCCGAAGTTGGCCCTGCTTTATTAGAGACTCGATGTACTTCCTCAGTTGGAAGCAATCCTCAGTGTCATGCCCATGGTCCCGATGGAATTGGCAAAACTTCTTCATGTTTTTCTTGTTTTCTGAAGTCATGGCCTTCGGATCCTAGATTGGGCTTCCTTGCCTTTCCATGGGCAGCAGTATGTTTGTTCGGGAGGTATTTAGGGGAGTAAATGACATGGGTCTTTTCCCATTCTGCTTTTGAGTCTTTCCCCCGCGCTCGGCTGAATACCGGGATAGGTGGCTTTCGCCTTCAGGGTAATGGTGATTAGGCTTCGATCCTCCCATTCTCAGCTCTTCGGCTGTCATATGCTATTCGGCTCTTCGATAGAACTCGCCCAGGGTGTCCGAGGGGTCTTTCGAGAACTCCTAGAAGAGCTGTAAGTCTCGCCAAAGTCCCCATATCATGGCAAGGATGCGTATTTCAGGACGAAAGTCTGGCACGCTCAGGGCTTCTCGGTTGAATCTTTCGACATAATCGCGGATGGTTTCCCCATTCATCTGCGCTATGTCGAACACCTGGACGGGCATCTTTGCTATCGGCCTGCTGCCGATTAACTGCTGCATGGATGCTGTGGACAGCTCTTGGAAACTTATTATTGTTCCAGGGCTGAGGGAGTTGTACCACGCAGACAGGACCCGAAAGGGTGACCTCAAAGCATTTGCAAATGGTAGCATCGTCAACACCATGTAGCACCATGCTGCGTTTGTACTTGGTTAGGTGGGCTTAGGGGTCACTACACCCGTCATAGGTTTCCAAACGAGGCACCCGAAAGTCGCTCGGCATTGGTGCCTTGACTATTATTCGGATAAATGGTGACTCATCTCCGGTGAAGGTTTCCGACAACCTTGACCAGACGGGCTTCCGAGCCATTTGCCTTTCCACCCTCTCCAATCTTTTTAGTATTTTTTCCATGAAAACGGTGGTCCTAGGCTCTTCTTGCTGCCTGGAGCCCTCTGGCAATGGAGAGCGACGCCTCCTTTTCGGTGAGTAACTTCGGTGGCGGGGGGATTGTGATCTTTCTTCCACTGAAGAACTTCGGCGGCGGGAAGTCCTAGCCCCTTTGGACCTCATTTCTCCAGTACATTGGACTCTATGAGGCACGTCCTCCGTCGAGGATTCATCACGGATGTCCCTGCTGCCCGAACTTCGGTGAGTAGACTTTGGGCTTTTCTCCCGACGGAGTATTGGCGAGGATGCCCTTCGTCCTGAAGGCTGTTGTGACCACTTTTGGTCCAATTGTTGCGTCATTTCAGCTACAATGGAGCGTTAAAAATCACACAGGAAGCTCATTGTAACGGTTAGAGGACGTTCGCCCTCGGGCAACGAAGTCCCTGCGGCGTGTTACTCGGTTGCCGGTTGAGCTTCCAGCGCGGACGGAGACTTCAGAAGTCTCTTGTTCTTAAAACGCCGAGTCTCAACGATGGCCACCTGAGAGTGGGTTCCCACAGACGGCGCCAGATGATGCCCATCGACATCTTCGCTGTATGACATGATGAGCCTGGAAGGGACTTCCGGTAAGGGAGGAATGTCGGAAGATGGGACTTGCTGGGAGAGATTGCCTGAAACACTCAAAGAACAAAGGGTTAGGAGGTCCCCGGAGTGTTGTTCTGGGAGAAGAGCCTCCGACAGCCAAGTCAATATTTAGGAAGATAAAAATTGAGGAGTAAAGAATAGTAAATATGCATTCCTGGAGAGTCCCCGTCTTACTGAGGTCATTTCCCAAGTATTTATAGAAGGATGTAAGGAGAAGTCCGCTTGACATAACCTGCTTAGATCATGACACGTGTTCGATCGGATGTAGTCCGTACCTTCGGGAACGGGGACTTTTAGCTGGTCATAGGCCGTCTGCACCGGAAGCCAGGACTGTAGTAGGTCTGCGTGTCAGAGCGTGTACGGGGGCGTCATGTCAGGACGTATGTGAGAGCGGCGTGTTAGAGGCTTCTTAACCATTTTTGTCGTATTCTGGAAATCCCCTTGATAAAAGAGACTTCTTCGGGATAAGAGGGTTTTTCGCCGAGGTTGCTTCAGTTATCCGTGAGTCCCCTCGACGTGGAGGGTGCCCTTCGGGGGTGTTTTCTCCTACCGAAGATGGTGAGTCTGCCTCCCCCGACGTTGGTTAGGTCATGCTTCCGAAGGTTATAGTGCACCATATTCCCGAGGTCAGTACTGTCACTATCCAGGGTGGCGATGGACCACCGAGGTCGAGAGGTCAAAGTATCAGACCTACCTTTCCAAGGTTGGTGTTTTATCCCTCGAAGGTGATGCCTACCTTTTACGAGGGTGGCGCTTTACCCGAGCTTTGTGGATCCGATGGGGAAATAGTGCTTTGGCTATCAATATGTAACTATAAAAATAATATGTAGCTTATACAAAATTAGCAAAAATCACACTGTTAAAAAAAACTAATGGAGAACAATAGGACAAACCTATAATGGAATTGTGTGTCTTGTTAAACTTGATATAAATAAAAAAAAATAAGCACACATATATCAATCAAAAGTACACTGCAACATGTATACTTTTGAATAAAACAATAGCAATAACAAACTAGCTGCCACTGCTTTTTAATCAATTTGTCACATATATGTGAAACAATTTATTCTTTCCCACTGAAGCAACTCGATACATGTATAATAAATATGTTGGATAGTTAGTGATGTGAGGTTGAGGTGTTGATAGCGGATGTTGACAAAGAAAAAAAGAGAATAAATTAATTATCATTTTATTTTATTTTAATATAAAAAAATAAAATAGAATAATAACTAATAATAATTATTTTCCCAACGAACACATCTTTTGATTAAAGGATATTACTGTTCTCTAATAGACATGTCTGTCCTAAATGACACGTGTTCTTTGGGGGATTCGTAGATTTTATTGCCTAAGAATTCATTAGACTTTGTAAATCCAGAAAAGAATTGTTATAAACCCAACATCAACATAGTGGGGCATAATTTTCTTAAGAACAGTGATCCTTTTCACATCCAAAGTCAGCCTTTCATTCATCCTATATAATTTCTCTTATAAAATACAGAGACATAAACCTAAACAGAGGGGACCTTAAGATTGAAAAAAAATTTCAATAATTTCTCTCACCACATAAAGCCCATGTGAATGAAACTTACTTTTTTGGGGAGATATAGCCACATAGCAGAAGGCCAAAGGCCACTATCTTTCAGACAACTTTTCACCTTGCTTTATATGCAAAATGTTCTTATTTTTCGCATAAATGCCACTTTAGTATAATTATACTATTGACACACCTTAGCCTCCCAATCTCACCTAATACCATGCACGATAACACGTAAACTTCTCCCCTCCAGTCCCTTGACACGTTCACTAATTACTCACAAAATCATTCACATGTGCAGAAAACAACAGGTAGACACAAAGATGAAGCTTACATTTAATGCTGAATGGCACCAACACATAATGACTTCTCGTACAATTTCTTCTATGCATAAAATAGCAGGGAGGACATATTTCAATGGTACTTTAGCTTGCATGCAGGGCGTGGCATACTTTCAAAATAGAAGGATATTTTTTGAACTTCTTCAACAAGAAGGCATAGCACAACTAACATGGAGAGTTGGAGACTCATTGCATCAATTATAACATAAAACATATAACAGGTGTCTTCAACCCAAACAATCAATAACTCATTATCTGTAAGGGGAAGTAGACCTCAGGGATGGAAAACAACAGTTAACCATCAACCCCCTGCCACCTGGCACCATCTCCTCATCTTCTTCTACTTTATAGGATTATATAGATGTATAGATATTAAAAGGTAACTTTGAGAAGGCACCCTTGGCATGCTTATGTAATATATATATATATATATTCACCAGATGGAGCTTGTTCCATTTGTATTAAAAAGTCAATTGTTGTTAGCTTTTACAATAGGCTTTGCACTATCTTTTGAAGAAAAAAAAAAGCATATTTGAGCCCTATTGTTTCCGAAAAAGATATTGGGCCTATTTAGTAAGAGTTTTTAAATAATAGCGTTAAAGTTTTTGATGATTTAGTAAAAGTAAAGATTAAACCATTGCCTTTAGGGGCACCAGTGCAGTGGCTAGGCTTTGTCTCCTAAAGGTGAAGTTCTTGTTAGTGTTGTGCTCAAAAGCCAATCATGAGATGATTGTATATTTGCACATTGAGCCATGATATTTTATTAAGGCCTTAATCTAGCAACTATATTTGTTGTTTTGTTTCTGTGTAACGTAATAAATATAATTGTAACCTTAGAATAATGATATTCTCAAATGTCCCTGGTCTAGTTTTATTATAGAGCGGGTTACAAAAATACATAACGACTAGCATATGTGGAAACCCATATGAGATATGTAGTCTACATATAGGTACAAGTTGGAGAACTTATGTCCTGGACCAACCCACCATGAGAACGCTACATGGATCGTTATATGAGTGTCATAAGTGATTCTCATAGTGATCATGGTACATGTAGTCTTTTGACCTAATATCATTAAGGTTCCCTACATGTGAATCACAGACTTTGATACTTCCCTTTGTTGCTTGTAGCTGAGTGAACTTAAATTAGGTCATTAGGTATGTCACATATCATGCGAAAGGTTTTGTATGATCAAAATGGGATTTATCCCTCCTATGTAATAGGAGTGATATCTTCAGGTCCCTTGATAGAGTGAGACTTAGAAAATACATGACTATGCTCGGATGAGTTGATATACGATATCAATGTCATCAATTTAAGTTAGTCTACTCAGTAATCAAGAAACCAAAGATTGGGCTATATGAAAGTGAGACATTCCATGTCTCGTGCCTAGTCTTCATATCTTGGATAAAGGGACAATGGCATATTTGGGTAATGATCATAAAAGTTTAGTCGAACTACTGACGATCTTGTCACTTGGGCAGCAATGATGTGTTGCTAGACACCGCTCATTGCTTATGATCATAAATGTGATTTATGATCATTGCTAACGTGGTAAAAGCCTATTGGGTCGCACACATAGAGCTATTTGGATTATTAGAGTGCATGTGCTAATTATTTGGGTTATGGTTTCATGATAATTTCGTGTTAATAATTGACCCAAAAGTTGAGTCATTATTAAGCCCGAAATTAAAGCCTAATTAGATTAGGGCTTTGAAACCCATTATGCGTGGAAGTTGAGTCTCACTATAAATACAACTTTTATTGAGAAATTCGCAACCTTGCCCTAGCCTCCCAAAAAGGACAGCTGCACTCTTCTCTTACAATTCTCTGGAGGACGCAAGCTAGCACTACGAGCACAAGAGAAATGTATTTGACAGGACGTGGTAGAAGTGTGGTGATCTTGAAAGGCTCGTGTGGATACCATAGAGAGCTTGAACATGTTAACTATTCAGGTTTTGTGATTCGACTCTACAATTGGGTGAGAGATCTCAACCAAAATTAGGTATGAAAAATTTTTGAACACCCGATTTACCCCGTTTCACTTGGATCCTTGAGGGTTTCGGTTAAATTCCGCTGCATTTGTTTGGATCCCGAAACCCTACAGTTGCCGGGTTCGAGCCTTCACTTGCTTGCCTAAGGCTTGTAGTTTGTGGAGTCCTCCTTAGCTCTGGTTCTTTTGGGGCCTAGCTCCTTCATCAAATTGGGCTTAAGTGAACTACCTAAGTGCTACACTTTAAATACGCCGATTTGCCTAGGAGAACTAGTCTTGGGGTCAGCTACTCTCCCTAGTTTACCATTGGCTAAACGATGAAGGTGCTGGCCTATTGGGTATCTAGCACCCCCTGAAACCTGTGGGTTCTAGGTAAAAAAAAAAAACCGTTAAATTATTAAAGCTAAAAGCTAAAAGCTATCATTAGGTAAATTTTTCCAAACTCTGATACTAATCATAATGCTAATTTTAAATAGGGTTATTTGAACCCAACATAAAATGCCTAGTTAAGAAAGGGCAAGTAGAAACACCTTTCAATCCTTTTGTCCCTAATGCATACAAAATATGAGTACAACTGAATTCTAGAGACACGAAAACCACACCATCATAATACTATATGATGAGAAGAAAGCACAATATAATCCAATAGCAGGAAGACGACTTCCTTCCACATCACAAAAAGGCTAGGCTTCCTGCCTACTTCAAAACACAAGTAGTGGCACTGCCTCGACCTAAAGCCTGTGGAAAATACATCTATTCTTTTTTCTCACCAATGAACTAAGTTATAATTTGTGATTTCATCTTGATAACATGAAAGGAAAGAAGAAAGAAAAGAAAAAAATCTAGGCATAAACCACCTTGTCATTCAACATAAGAAACCTAAAACAAAATTTAAAAACATACCAAGTGTACATAAAACTATATCACTTCTTTTTGCCATGGTCTTTCACAGCTCCTTATCTTCCTTTATAACATCAAGGCTTCCTTTAGGGGTAGATTTCTCAGTATCAAGGTTAACATCAAGAGGACTTTTGATTAGTTCATCCTTTTCTAGTTCATTGAGAAAATCTACCACCTTAAACATTGTAGGTGTTTTTTTGGGCCAATTTAGCCTCGGATCTGCTACTTCGTTGAACTTTTGTTCACAAGAAAGTGGGAGAGCCCATTCTTCAATGGAATGTTTCACTGTGGGATTTAGTTTCTTGAGAGATTTCTTCTCACAAGCAATTTCCAAGAAAACATAAAACTAATAAATTTTTTTTCAAATAATTTTATGTTCCTTTAATTGCAGAATATATACAACTAGTGTGCAAGCCCACGACCATCATATTTTCATGGGAATCATGGTGTAGAAAAAGGAATATAAAATATGCAAATGTACAAATTTTTTAGATTAATAATATTGTAAATCAATTTTTGGGAGCAATATATAGCTCAAATTTAATTTTCATCCTTTGCCTCACTATATAGAGTGGAACCATGGCAATTCATTATTTCCTAATGAACTTCATCTAGGTTTCATGAATCAACTTCTAGTTCTTGACCACAACTGCCTCCAATTGGTTTCTAGTGCATTAAAGGGAAATCAACCCATAAAAATAAGCTTTCTTGATATCTACATATGAAAGAATAAAAAAATTCTTTCCTTTAGAGTGCATCAGGAGCAGTAAGAACCTTGTAGTTCTCAAAGACAAAAAACTTTCAAGTTACCATCAAAATTCCTTATCTATGTAGCTCTTTGAACATATCTTTGGAACAACCCTTCTCAATCAACTTTTGCACCTGCACATAGGACATAACGTACAACTTATTCAAGGTTCTACAGTTAGCATTAGAAGGATTTGTACACATAACCCAAACAACCAAGATAAAGCATTCAACCTTGCAATATTGCAATTTTAAAACAAAATCTAACCCACAACCCTAAAAAAATTTCTCTACTGAGTCCACACATTTGAATAAAAATTTGACCAAGTTGAATCTCACTTTGGTAAAGCACAATAGGTGTTCTTGCTCAAATGAAAAATTGGCATAGCGATGGAGTTTAGTACAAATTTAGATATATCATAGATGATGCAAGTTTAAAAGGAAACATAAAATTGTTTGGCAATAAGTGTAACAAAGCAATAGAGACTCACCTAAGACAATGCTAGAACCAGGAAAGAATCCAAAGAAACATAGCGCCAACAAAAATGGGGTCACTACTATTACTACTCTGAGTACTAAAATACCGTTACCATATTTATAGCATGTCAAGTCCCAGGAGCTATGCATGTTCTGAAGGCCAAGCAGAACAATGCTCACTATGTTTCCCATGTAGCCCTTTTGGTCTTTATACAAATATATGCATATTGGTCAAACCATCACACACATATTCACATACACTTTCATCGGGAAGTAATGATGACAATCAAATTGTTTATTCCTAGCCAAACTGAAATTTGAGTAAAATCCCCAAGTGCGTGTACAATCATATGCACACTTGATATCATTGGTGCCCAATTTTCGTGTCCAAACTATCATATAGTGTCCCACTCAAATTCTACAAATGTCCTCCTACAACTTAAAGGTTTTAAACCATTTAATACACTTAAAATTTTATAGGGAAATAGGTTTAAGACATTAAATCCATCTAAGTTTAGAATTATAGATTTTACACTTAACTGGGTAGAAATGACCATATGAACAGTACATAGCAAAATCAGCCAAATTTGAAAGGTAATAACTCTGGCTACAGAGCACCAAATCCAGTGATTCAAAAGCCAAGTTATTCATCTTGAAGTTTTATAAGTGTGGCCAAAATTTCATAGCTAAATTCTTTATGTACAGAATGTTATGGCAGCTAGAGTACAGGGTACCAAATTTTAGCCACTGTTGACCATTATGCCCATACAAAATTTCATAATATTAATACACTCCATGTCCAGGTGCAAAACCCACTTGGTAGTGTCCATATATGTCTTATACACACGGGAAAAGCATTCCCCTGAATTTAGAGACCTTCTAACCATCATTCACAAAAATGCCATAAAAATAACCCATAACACCATATGGATAGCATTGTATACACACTTTAAACCACACTCCATTGATCCATATATCCTTCTCATACTACACATACAACATACCCAACTCATTTACATGCATTTATGCACCACATAAATGACAATAACTTAGTTAATACGTACGCTAAGATTCTTGGGGAACTTCAAAAGTACTAAGCACTCCAGAAAGTTGAAGGCACCAACTGCTGCGTAAGGTAGAAAGTATCATTTCTAAAAATAGCTAATGTGCTCCAAAAATCTTGAAAATTTTCAGTTTACAACTACACATATGGAAGTTACTATGCTAAAATTTCACAGCGAAATTCAAATGAAAGCTATTATTTTGGATGCTCTCTTTCAGGTACTCCTGAAATTGACAGAAATAGGGGTAAGTTTCTTGAATGAAACTTAGTAAAGGCTTATCAATAAAATCTTCAAAACTCAGTCATATACCTGAAATCCAAAGACATTAAAACACAAAAATACAGTATAAAAACACAAACACAGTCATCCAAATGCACAAACAACACAGGAACAAACAAATGTAATGCTGGTAGCAATAAACATATTAGGGTTAGTTCATAAACAATCAAATAAACATTATGTAATCACTATGGCAGCCCTCCTCAAGCTAATGCTTGGCCTTATGAGGTTAATTGGTCTTATTTAGTACTAACTTGAGGTTTAGAAACCCTAAATTTCGCTACCATAATATAGCACCAAAGTTGTAGGGCTAAAACCCTATGTGCAATTTCTCCCTTAACCTAAAGTTGGTTCATCAAGCTCTTGGTTCTCCTCCAAGCTTAGGGTCTTAGCTTCATGGATGTTTGAGCATTAGTATTGAACATTAAACAACCATGAAACCCAGACAAAACCCTTACCTAAGTTGTGAAAACTGAAAATAGCAAAGGAAGCTCAATAAACCCAAAAAACTATTCTCTCTCCTGTTCAATCCTATTGCTTTCCTTTGTGATTTCTTAGGAGATTGAGCTATGGTGGCTATGGAAGGTTATGAAAGACTTTACCCCGCGACGGCGTAGATGGAAGGTTATGAAAGAGATAAGAGAGGAACTCTGGCTGGTGAGGGCTAAAAATGACCAAGGAAAAGCAAGAAATCAATAGATTTTCCTTGGTTTAATTAGTTTAACCTTATCCTGCACTTAGGTCACTATAAGTATGCCTTGAGCAAAGAATTTTTTAGCTAATATTTTGCCCACCTTTTTGACCCTAGAGCATGGAAATAAAAGGCTGGGATAATGCTAGAAATGGCCATCTTTGAATCTTGTCAAAAATCATCCCATCCTTAAGTTATTTTTGTGAACAATTGTAAACCTAGTTGTCCTAGGTTTTTCAATAATAGCATTTGTTTCCTTTATGCAATTTAGCATCCAAAAATTTCTTCCATACTATTCAAATCCTTCTAAAATTTTTCTTTTAGAGTTGTACAATTGAGTACCCAAGTCTTGAAATCTTGCAATAAGACCCATAGATTACTTATAAAACAAGCAATCCTTTAGGGCTTCCTTTAGTACCAAGGAACTATTATAATATCTTAGGGATGTGTAGATTATTCACTTTACCCTTCCCATTTCATTCACTAGCAGTGAAAATTATGCTATATATTGTTTATAACCATTATACCTTTATACTGTAATTTTCTCATTTGTTGAGGTGGTAACATTTCTTCCTCCTTTCAAAATTTTGGTCCTCCAAAATTGCGCTTAGCTTGGAATACTCATCTAGATACCTTTCTAGAATTTCTTTCTCAGTTTCCCAGGTTGCCTCTATTTCAAAATGGTTTGACCATTGTACTTTAACCATGGGAATCAGTTTGTTCCTTAGCCTTTTGGTATCCTTAGCTAAGGTAGCTATAAGTTTCTCTTCATATGTTAAATTTGGCTCTAACTGTATATCTTCCACTGCTATAGCATGTGATGCAGTCCGATTATGTGGGACCGCCATCTCCGCTGTGTGCGGTGATGAAGGCAGCAGGGGGTCCTGGGGAAAAATTAGCGTCCTGAGGGGATCGCCTCAAGTGATGGTCAGCAGCTCCTTGGTCCCGTGTCGAGGAGGTGACGTGAAGCTCTAACGGCGTGGTAAAAGGCCCGAAACAAAGATCTTCCAGGGATGCCAGGCTGAAACACTCAAAAGACAATGGTCAGGAGGTCCCCGGAATCTTTTTCCGGGGAGGGGCCTCCGACGCCCAAGTCAGTGCCTTTTTTCAGTGGGAAACACCATAATAAGTACAAGAGACGTGTACCTGGCGTGTCTCTCTACGGGCCAGAGGGAGAGTATTTAGGCGGAAAGGAGAGAGTGTCCTCCGTTTTCCAGCCTCTCTCTGTCCTGTTCCCCTTTAGCCGGAACCAGAGCCTGAGTCTCTGCCTTCCTTTATGGCCATGTGCCTGGCATATTTAAAGGAGGAAACGAGCCTTTAAGATTGTGGCACGTGTATGGTTGGATGATGCCTGTACTGCTAGGCGTGGGATTCCTTGGCCGCCTGCAGGCTCCTTGAGCCATGAGCTGCAACAATCGCACCCCGACATGACAAGACGGGGGCGTGTCACTTTGTCAGAGCTCATGTGAGAGTGCCCGTACAGGGCGTACGGGCGAAGTGTCAGAGACTCTTAGGTGACTTCTGCTGCGCCTCTGAGGTCCCCTAGGTCGAAGTCCGTCTTCGTAGTGGGGGCCTTTCCCGGAGTCAGGCTGGTACCTCGGGGCATCACCTGTTTCCGAGATTAGTTCGGTCGCCCTCGCGAGGGAGATGGTCCGTTGATTTCCCGAGGTAGGTACCGGCGTTCTACCGAGGTGGTATTCCTTCAGGTGTCTGGCTCCCTTCTTTCCCGAAGTCCTTAGGTAACTAGTGTGGCCACACTTCGGTCATCACATGCCCCCCTTTGGAAAAGCCGAAAAGGATACTTCGGCTGATGCTTTCATTTGTGGGCTATTTTCAGAACTTCGGAGTGTGTCATTTGCCACCCAAGGGATGTGCCTTGTTCGGGCAAATGCCACCTGTCTGTCTTTTGGTGTTCTTTTGGCGTTCTCGAGGTGCCCAATTTCTCCCAACTTTTTCATTTTTCCTGCCATTGGCCAGCGAACCGTCACGTCTTGAAACCAGGTGTGTCAGTTCTGGGTGATGCGCCTGGGTTTTCAGAATATCAGAAAGCGCGCCTAGGTTTCTCGCGATGGGTGGCACGTGGCAAGAGCTGGCCTGGGAAAGGCGCGGCTTTTCGCGTGCGAGGGGCAATTATGGCGTCGTTTCGCCTTCGCGCGGCGGTTGTGCCCCTTCTTGCTCTATATAAACATCTTTCGCTTCATTTTTGCCTCACTCTTTATTTTTAGCTCTCATCTGCTCTAGAGCCTTTTCTCTGTCTTTTCTCCATTTTCCGGCGCAATTCTTACGGCGGAGCGATTTCCGGCTATTTTTCACGACGGCGTCCAGAAATCCAGATTTTGGCAAGGCTTTTGGTGAGTTCTGCTTCAGAGTTCCTTTGGTTTTTTGGTTTTCGGTTTCCCGAAGTCATTTTCCTCCGTCCCGAAGTCCCTCCTCTTCTTGTCCTGCCATTTCTTCGTTCACTCCCGAGATCGGGCATCCTCTTATGTCTCCCTTTTGCCAGTTTTTTGAAAGTGGATTTCCTTTCAAAATTTTCAGCATTCTTTGTCTTTGTAGGCTCACACTTGATATTCTTTTTCAGAAATGAGTGACGAATCTGCTGCCTACTATAAGTCCCTTTTTCTTGGTCAAACCGAGAAGGGAGAACAGATGAAGAAGGGTGCTACCAAGAGGCACAAGACTTCTGGAAGCGGGCCATCTTCGGCGATGAAGAAGACGAAGAAGGACACCCTTCTTCCACCCCCAGGGGATGCGGCGGGGGCTAAACATGTCATCGCAACTTCCATCCCGGCTGAGACTCCTATCGAGGCTGAAATTTCTGCCGAGGTTCCTGCGGGGGCGCTTACTGTTGCCACTGTTCCAAGTCCTGCCGCCTCGGTGATCCCTTTAAGTACCTTAGCAGGTGATTCTATTGCTAAGGAATTGGAGAAACGCTTAGCAGGTGATTCTACTGCTGAGGAATTGGAGAAACGCTTAGCAGGCGATTCTACTGCTGAAGAATTGGAGAAACGCTTAGCAGGTGATTCTACTACTGAGGATTTGGAGAAATGCCGCAGGGATAAAGGGAAACAGGTTCCTGCTGTCGTGGAAGAGATCCCCGACTCTGACGAGGACACTGTCGGGGTTCCGCCCGGTTTGCCTCTTGCTCCCTTTTTTCGACACTTTCGATTTTCATGACTGAGGGTGTTTATCTAATTTACGCCTTCATTTTTTCAGAGGATTCGGCGCCCCCAATCTGGGTAACTGATCACGCCTGCAGACGGGCTCTTCGGGACTCTCTCATCCCGAGGGACAAAATCCCAAGGGAGCCATTCTGGTCTTTCACGGAGGACATGAATCTGTTCTCGGAAGACTGTCGGGAAATGGCTCCCCAGATGGCAAGCGGCATGCTCACCCAAGCTTCCTCCAAGGCGGTTGCCGAGGAGTGCGCCTCCGAGAGTACTCTTGTGGCCAAGATTTCCGAGCATGCTGCCCGTGTAACTCTCCTGGTCCCTTTACTTTTCTTCCCACTTCCTTATCTCCGTATTTTGGCTTCCCTTGTAAATTTTGCTAAGTGTCCCTTCTTTTGCAGCTCTTGGGGTACAGCGAGTACCTTCGGGTGTGGCTGGCAGAGCAGTCTTCGGCGCGAGTTCGGGCCAAGAATGAGCTGGCGATGGCCAAGCGCTTCCGCGCTGAATCGGCGTTGGCCAGTATCGAATTAAGCCGGATAGCCAGGGAGAAGGTAGCTGCTATTCGGGATGAGTTTTTGAGGGGCCAGGAGGACTTCATCAAAGACTTCTCCCACAAGATGTCTGTTCTTGGCGCGGAGGTTGTGAGCTTAACCTCAGCCAATGAAGCCATTAAAAAGGAGAAGGAAGAAGAGACCGCTCTCTTGGCGATGGCTCTTGCTGACAATGCCAGCCTTCGAGCCGAGGTCGGCATGTTGAAGGAGGACAATGCTAACCTCCGCGCCGAGGTCGATATGCTGAAGAAGGACTCAAAGAACAAGAAGAAGGTGAAAGAACTAGAGAAGGAGGTTGCAACCCTTCAGAAGGAAGTCTTGGATCTTCAGAACGAGGCGGATGACTTAAACGTGGCTAAAGACAAAGCTGTCCAGGCAACGAAGGTTGCTTTTCAGGACGGTTTCTGCCTAGCCCGTCATCAGTTTCACAAGAAGTATCCAGACCTTGACCTCTCTTTTTTGGCGGCCATGGATATTCCCGAAGGTCCTCGGTGGGCTTGGTCAAAGATAGAGCTCCTCAACCTGTCACCTGCCTCATTTCCGAAGACGTCGGCCAAAGGCAGCGGAGCTGGAGCTTCCCATGACGCCGGGGCCCCCTAGATATCCTAGGGCTTTTTTCCTTCTTCTTTCTCTTCGTGTTTTTCTTTTCTTTGTAACCTTCTTCCTGTATCAAAATTTCGATTAGTGAATTCTCATAATTTTGGCTAAGTGTTTTGAGTAATCTCTGCCAACATTTCGAGCGATCTTTTTCAACGATCCCGACCACATTCGGTTAAGGAACTGCGAAATACTTCTCGCTTACTATTATTGTCCCAACCATTTTCGGTTAAAAACCTTCCTTGTTTTCCATCTTTTCCCGACCACCTTCGGTCAAGGGATTTTTCCCGACCACATTCAGCCAAGGGATTTTGGGAAAACACTTGTCTGTTTCCTTATTTTCCATCTTTTCCCGACCACCTTTGGTCAAGGGATTTTTCCCGACCACATTCGGCCAAGGGATTTTGGGAAAACACTTGTGGTTTTCCATCTTTTCCCGACCACATTCGGTCAAGGGATTTTTCCCGACCACATTCGGTCAAGGGATTTTGGGAAAACACTTTGTCATTTTCCATCCTTTTCCCGACCACATCAAGGGATTTTGGGAAAACACTTGTCGTTTTCCATCTTTTCCCGACCACATTCGGTCAAGGGATTTTGGGAAAACCCTTGTCGTTTGTTTCTCCCACTTTCGGGGGCTTATCTTTTGTTTAACAAAGTTCCCTCAGGCCCCTCCTAGCCTTCTTTTGCCGGCCATATTCGGTCAAGGGATCTTTTCCCGACCACATTCGGTCAAGGGATTTTGGGAAAACACTTGTCGTTTTCCATCCTTTCCCGACCACATTCGGTCAAGGGATTTTGGGAAAACCCTTGTGGTTTTCCATCTTTTCCCGACCACATTCGGTCAAGGGATTTTTCCCTTTCCCGACCATTCGGTCAAGGGATTTTGGGAAAACACTTGTCGTTTTCCATCCTTTCCCGACCACATTTGGTCAAGGGATCATCTTTTCCCGACCACATTCGGCCAAGGGATCTTGGGAAAACCCTTGTGGTTTTCCATTTTCCATCTTTTCCCGACCACATTCGGTCAAGGGATTTTGGGAAAACACTTGTCGTTTTCCATCTTTTCCCGACCACATTCGGTCAAGGGATCTTGGGAAAACCCTTGTCGTTTTCCATCTTTTCCCGACCACATTCGGTCAAGGGATTTTGGGAAAACCTTGTCGTTTTCCATCTTTTCCCGACCACATTCGGTCAAGGGATTTTGGGAAAACACTTGTCATTTTCCATCCTTTCCCGACCACATTCGGTCAAGGGATTTTGGGAAAACCCTCGTGGTTTTCCATCTTTTCCCGACCACATTCGGCCAAGGGATCTTGGGAAAACCCTTGTCGTTTTCCATCTTTTCCCGACCACATTCGGCCAAGGGATCTTGGGAAAACCCTTGTCGTTTTCCATCTTCGTACTAGAGATAAATGAGAAAGGTATTTCCCCTCTTCACTCCTTTGAGAGCTTCTTAGGTTCGATAGGAAATTTTCCTGGCCATTTTCCCTTTGCTTTCTCCAACTTTTGTTGTCTGGGATCTTGGGTGTCCTTTTTTATAGCTCTTTTGGCAACCTTGCCTGTCTGTTGCTCGATAGTTGAGCTAGTAGGCCGAAGTGCTTTCTCATGCTAATGATGGATCTTGAAATCCTTTGTCTATAGACTGGAAATCATTTTTGGCCAACACCATTGTTGGTAATGCCAAATCAGCATATTATGTTCTTCCAGACGAACTGTCTGTGCCATGGTTGCTAGGAGTCCTGCCCTACCCCACTCGGTGAAGTAGTCCTCGACTTCACATCTCCGGGTGCTGTCAGGAGCGGCTCGGTGTAATCTTTCCGAGGTTATCCGCTCAGAAGGCAGTCTTCGGGTGGTGGCTCGTCCCTGGCCATTTTCAAGTCGAGCTTACTGAACGAATTGTCCTGCACCTTTTTTACCGATATATAGTAATAATGGAGTTGCGTACCTTTGCCTACATGGTTTTCCCTTAATCAGGAAATATCGTCGGGAACGCCTTTGCACTTTCTGCCGCTTCATGAAGATTTTTAGGACCCTTAGGTTTCGAGGTTTCTCCCGACAGGATCTTTCCGCCTTTTGTGCGAGGTCATTATACCTAGCTTTGCCATACTCGGGCGGCCCAATACTTCTAATAATCAAAATTTGATTGTTTCTATGGCCTCTTTGCCTTCGGGCCCTCGAGGGGGTATCCCAGCGTCCTGATGTTCTGCGCTTGGGGTCCACTGGCAAAAAGTTTCCATTCTGGATCTACCTTCGCTCTTTCTCCTTTATTGGTTCCAGCCTTCCCTCCTTTTGGGATTTCAGCGGTGTAGTCTGCCAGTACCTGGGCGTTCACTGCCCTTTTATGCTCATGCGTGACGTAGTACTTTCCGAGTTTGATGCACCATTTTTATAGTCTTTTTCGAATACTTCCACCCTTTTTTTTGTGACATCGCGCAGGGGCAAGTCGCTTCGGACAGCGATAGCGTGTTCGGGGAAGTAGAATCGGTTTCTTCTGCTCGCTAGTCAAGTCATAGACGACTTTCGGGGCAATGGGTCTTGACTTTGTTGCTAAGGAGATGGCAATTTTTCCTCCGGTGCCGAACTCGGGGAGGTCTGGGCCATCCTAACCCCACTTCTCCAGCAGTCCATATCCCGAAGGGGCCTACTTCCCGAAGGGGACTCATCTCGTTGATCTTTGTTCCCCACACTTTTGTGACTTGACACGGGACTTTTCCCCTCATCGAGGTAGCGCTGCGGAGGTGCTTTGGTTTACACTTAGCTGTGGCCTTTTTCAGCTTAACTACTGCATCATTTCGACCTCGACAAGGTGGGGATATTCGCATAGGAAGCCTATGATAATAGTCAGAGGGCATTTATCCTCGGGCGGAGGCACCCTTGCTGCCATTATTCGGTTGCCCGCTGAATGTTTGGCGCGGGCGGAGACCTCGAAAGTCCCTTCCCCTTAGAATGCCGATCTTCAACTTCGGTAACCTGGGAGCTAGTTCCCACAGATGGCGCCAAATGATGCAGTCCGATTGTGCGGGACCGGCATCTCCGCTGTGTGCGGTGATGAAGTTAGCAGGGGGGTCCTGGGGAAAAATTGCCATCCTGGGGGGATCACCTCAAGTGATGGCCAGCAGCTCTTTGGTCCCGTGTTGATGAGGTGACGTGAAGCTCCAACGGCGTGGTAAAAGGCCCGAAACAAAGATCTTCCAGGGATGCCAGGCTGGAACACTCAGAAGACAATGGTCAGGAGGTCCCCGGAATCTTTTTCCGGGGAAGGGCCTCCGACGCCCAAGTCAGTGCCTTTTTTCAATGGGAAACACCGTAATAAGTACAAGAGACGTGTACCTGGCGTGTCTCTCTGCGGGCCGGAGGGAGAGTATTTAGGCGGAGAGGAGAAAGTGTCCTTTGTTTTTCAGCCTCTCTCTGTCCTATTCCCCTTTAGCCGGAGCCAGAGCCTGAGTCTCTGCCTTCCTTTATGACCATGTGCCTGGTGTATTTAAAGGAGGAAACGAGCCTTTAAGATTGTGGCACGTGTATGGTTAGATGATGCCTGTACTGCTGGGCGTGGGATTCCTTGGCCGCCTGCAGGCTCCTCGAGCCATGAGCTGCAACAATCGCACCCCGACATGACAAGACGGGGGCGTGTCACTTTGTCAGAGCTCATGTGAGGGCGCCCGTACAGGGCATACGGGTGAAGTGTCAGAGGCTCTTAGGTCACTTTTGCTGCGCCTCTGAGGTCCCCTAGGTCGAAGTCCGTCTTCGTAGTGGGGGCTTTTCCCAGAGTCAAGCTGGTACCTCGGGGCATCACCTGTTTCCGAGATTAGTTCGGTCGCCCTTGCGAGGAAGATGGTCCGTTGATTTCCCGAGGTAGGTACCGACGTTCTACCAGGGTGGTATTCTTCAGGTGTCTGGCTCCCTTCTTTCCCGAAGTTCTTAGGTAACTAGTGTGGCCACACTTCGGTCATCAGCATGCTTCGTATCCAGTAGACATTTCTTAAACATACTAACATAGAAAACATTATGAACACTTGACATACTTGGCAGTAAAGCTAACGTATAAGCCACCTTAATTGCCAATTCTGTCCAATATCTTATAATGACCAATGTTCCTTAGAGCTATCTTATTTCTTTTCCCAAATCCGATAGTGCCTTTGGTTGGTGCTACTTTGAGCCATATTTTATCACCAACCTTAAACTCCAAGTCTTGTCTTTTCTTGTTCACATAAGCAGTGGTCCTTTCATTGCCTATCCTTAACGTTTCTTTTATCTTCTTGATTTATTTGTTGTTTCTTCAATGATCTCAGGACCCAACTCTAGCCTATCTGAGGCTTCCACCCAACAATGGGGTGTCATGCACCTTTTCCCATAAAGGGCTTCATAAGGTACCATACCAATGGTGCTTTGATAACTGTTGTTGTAAGAAAATTTCATCGAAGGTAAATGTAGGTCCCATTTTCCTTTGAAATCCAAGATACAACTCCTGAGTATATCTTCAAGTATCTGAATCAACCTTTCAAGCTGCCCATCTGTCTGAGGGTGGTATGTAGTGCTCAAGTGGATTTTTGGTTCCTAGTGCTTTGTGAAATGCACTCCAAAATCTAGCTATAAACCTCGGATCTCTGTTTGACACTATGGAGTCTGGCACTCCATGCAACCTTACAATCTCCTTGATGTACATTTGTAGCTTTTCTAATGAGTTTACGATCTTTATTGGTAAGAAATTGGTACACTTGGTTAACCTATCCACAATGACCCAGATTGTGTCATGCCTTAATCTGGTTATAGGTAGCTCAGTTAAGAAGTCCATAATGATGTTACCCCACTTTCTTACTGGAATAGGTAAAGTTTGTAATGTTCCTGCTAGCCTATCATGCTCTACCTTTATCCTTTGGCATGTGGCACATTTAAAGACATATGTGGTTATGTCCTTCTTCATGTTTGGCCACCAGAAATGTGTTTTCAAGTCTTTGTACATCTTCTCAGTTCTAGGATGGATATTTAGTTTACTAGTGTGAGCTTCCTCAAGTATCTCATTTTTTAGTTCTTGCTCACTGGGCACATATATTCTGCCTTTGAAGTGTAGTAGTCCTTGATTGTAGGCAAATGATTCATACAAGTACCCTTTATTTTCTCCTGAAATCTTCTTCATATTAGAGTATGCTTATTGTGCCTTTCTTATCTCATCAATCCACCCAGACTAAATAGTTAACATATTAACTTGTATTCTTTCCCATTATTTCCACTTATATCAAAGGCATAGCAAACTATTCTCCTCGCTTGTATCAGCTAAGGATCTACCCTTTAGCAAACCAGTGTACTTCTTACTTAATGCATCTGCCACTAGATTGCCTTTGCCCTTAGTGTACTTAATGCTACAGTCATAGTCTTTAATATACATCCTAACCCAGATTTAGATGCATCTGTATAGATGATGTGGGGCCTATTTGGATTAGGTAAGATTTAACATTGGGGCTTGAATCAATCTGTTCTTTAGCTCCTAAAAACTCTTTTCACATGTTTCAGTCCATTCAAACTTTTGACCCTTCTTGGTTAGTTGAGTAAGAACTTAAGCAATCATGGAGAATTTTGGCACAAATCTTCTATAATAACCTGCCAGTCCTAGGAAGCTTTTGACTTCCTTTATAGTCTTAGGTCTTTCCCACTTTTGCATAGCCTTGACCCTTTTCAGGGTCTGCTCTAAGGCCTTGCGCATTGCTAATTTGTCCTAGGAAAGGCACTTCCTTTAAACCAGAATTGGCATTTGGAAAATTTAACATATAGTTGATGGTCCAAAAGTATGTTCAAGACAATTCTTAAGTGATGTTCATATACACTTTCATCCTTGGAATACACTAGGATGTCATCATTGAACACCACTACAAACTTATCCAAGTATGGTCTAAACACACAGTTCATTAAGTCCAGAAATGAAGCAGGGGCATTAGTCAAGCCGAGGGCATGACTGTGTACTCATAATGACCATATTTTGTTCTAAATGTTGTCTTAGGTATATCCTTCTCTTTTACCCTTAACTGAAAGTACTCTGATCTCATATCAATTTTAGAAAAAGCCTTTGCTCCCTTAAGTTGGTCAAATAGATCCTCAATCTTAAGGAGTGGATACTTGTTCTTGATGGTCATAGCATTCAATTTTTTGTAATCAATGTGCAATATCAAGGATCCATCCTTTTTTTTCACAAAGAGAACTGGAGCTCCCCATGGTGAAACACTTAGTCTTATGAACCCTTTTTTAAGAAGTTCATCAAGTTGTTTCTTGAGCTTAATCATTTTTGTGATTGACATTCTATAAGGAGGTATGGATATTAGTGTAGCTCCAGGTTATAGTTTAATCTCAAATTCAATCTCTCTTGGAGGAATGCCTGGAAGATCTTTAAGAAATACTTGTAGGTAGTCTTTCACTACAAGTATCTTGGGTAAAATCCGTATTGAGTCTCTTAACTTTTAGGTTCTTCCTAATGTGGTCCTTTAACTTTATTTTTGTCTGTTAAAGTCTCCTAACTTAAGAATCGTGTCCTGTTGTAGTCCCAATCGTCAGATGAGACGTTATCTCTCATGGATTTTGCTTATGTGGCTTATGCTAACCCTGTTTTGGGTCCCACAATGTCTAGGTGTCTAACATATGGCTTATGTAGGATGCCACGTTGGTTTTTTGGCTAAATGAAGCGACGCACATTAATTAGCGCCAACTGCCTCAGTCCATCTCTGGTTTCCCAAACTCTACTCTTCATTCTATGTCTTTCCTTTTTTATTGATTAACCCTAGCGATAATCTAAATCAAATTTCTGTGAAATTTTGGGTTGCCAGAAAGTGGGAGAACAATGAAAGGGAAAGGGAAGACGATGGCGGACCATAAATTGCGTTCGAAGGATTGGAGACGAAGAAAAGAGGACTAGGGTGACTGGCATTATCGTAAGTGCAAGACCCAATTAAAAAATTTTCATTTTTGTCAACAAACTAGATGGTGTTGTTGTCACCCAAGCATTTATATGTTTTTCTTTTTTTTTTTTTAGGTTTCAAGGCAGTTGGGTCATGTGTGTTGGTGAGGTGGGGGACCAATGGAGGAAGAGTCTATAAGAATGATAATGTGGGTAGGCTTGGGGGTTATTATTGATAATGTCTGACCTTTTTGTTGTTTACATTTTTGTCTCTCTGTTGCAGTCAAACATGATCTCTGGTTCACTATCAATATACATCATGGCGGGCACTTTGCAAATTTGCCATGGAAGGCATACGTGGGAGGGATAGAAGATTATTTTGATCTATGTCACATGGATAAAATTAGTATGGTGGACATAGATGAAATGGTTCAGGAGTTGGGTTACAGTGGGTGGATGAATTACTATTGGACGCTACCATACCATTCTCTACCACTTAAGGAGATTCTTAGGGATTTGCGGAGTGATAAAGATGTAATGGACATGGTGTATACCAATCTCCCCCATGAGCACAAAATTGTTATTTACATTGTTGAATTGAGTGATGAAGAAATTGTTGCACGAGAGATGGAATATGTTGAGCAAATAAAAGCATCACTAACACCTCCAAAGTGTAAGTTGGTGGAAATTGAACACGAAGATAGGGGTGAAGAGCTAAAGAACAGATCAGCTGGTACTTCTAGTAGGGGCATGAAACAAGGGATCAGAAATAGAACAGTGATAAGGTTATGTTTGCCTAGCACTTCTGGTGAAGGTGAAAGAATAGGTGGAAGTGTTGTGGATGATATGACAGAAGAGTTGGGATGTGAAGAAGGGATGGAACATGGGGAAGAGCATGGGGAAGTTAGAGATGAAGTTCATGAAGGTGGTTATGAGGCAGAGCAGTTGGCTGGTACTCTCCCTGAGGCAGAGCAGTTGGGAGGTACTGACAATGAGGCTGAGTAAGGTAGTTCAGAGTCTGACAATAGTGAGGATAAAGACTATAGGGTAGAGTCTGAGAGTGATAGTGGCAATTGTCATACCGAGTTTGAGGAAAGTGATAATGAGATTGTTGTTGATGATGAGGGAATTAATGTCAATGTTCAAGTTGATGCTCATTTAGAGAACTTGAAGAAGGAGAAGGAAGGTAGAGATGAAGATGACCAGAAGGGTAAAAATGCTGGAGGGTCAAGTGGTAATAGGGTTATGGGCTACACATTCAAGGATGATGGCAGTGAGTATGAAAGTTCAGATTGTGAGTTGGCTAGTGTTCATGAATCTAGTGATGATGAGGGTGAGAGGGTTCCTATGTTTAACCCAAGAACAGACATGAAGGATCCGAAATTCAAGTTAAAAATGGTTTTCCCATCATTTCATATGCTGAATAAAGCAGTAAGGGCATACTCTGTTAAAAACAGACAGCCAGTGGACTTCAAGAAAAATGACAAGAGAAGGGTTAGAGTGGTCTACAGGAATGGATGCCCATGGCTATTGGTTGCTGGAAAGTACAAAGATGGGCCAAGAATGTAGATTAGAAGATTTGAGGACAAACATACATGTGCAAGGCAGGTGCGTAACAAGTTTGCCAACTACCAGTGGATTGCAAATGAGTACCTAGAGGTTATAAGATCAAATCCTGATATTCCACTAACTGCACTTGTTGATTTGATCAAACAAGATTTCAACATAAAAATCCATACATCTAAGGCTGGGAGAGGGAAGACATTGGCATTACAGATGTTAAAGGGTGATGAGGAAGAGCAATATAAGAAGTTAGCAGACTATGATGGAGAATTAAGATACACAAACCCTGGAACACAGTTTCTGCTTGGGTTGGACAATCTTCTGTTTCAAGGAGTCTTCATCTGCCTGGCTGGTTGTAAACAAGGTTTCTTAAGTGGTTGCAGGCTGATCATCAGTTTGGACGGCTGTTTCTTGAAGGGGAGGTATGGAGGACAACTTCTGGCAGCAATTGGAATAGATGCCAATGACTGCATATGGCCTATTGCTTATGCAGTTGTTGAAGTGGAGTCTTTTCAGACATAGAGTTGGTTTTTGGTTCACTTGGATGAAGAACTTTGAATTGATGGGTCACAGTACTAGACCTTTATGTCAGACAGACAAAAGGTTAGCTTATTGTTGTTGTGCTACTGTGCTTATAACATTATTTAGGCACTTATAACAATATTCATGGTTTTCTTTTGACACAAGGGTTGATTCCAGCAGTTCAGCAGCTCTTTCCAGAGGCAGAGTACAGATTTTGTGTCAGGCACCTATACACAAACTTCAAAGGAAGTTTCCCAAGATATAGGCTGAGGGACTATGTATGGGCAGCTGCGATGAGCTCTTATGAAGGGGAATTTAAAAGACACATGGAGGTAATTAAGGCATTAGATGCAGATGCTTGGGCATGGTTAAATGCAATACGACCTTCACATTGGAGTAGGTCTGCATTTAGGGAATTCTCAAAGTGTGATTTATTGTTGAACAATATGTGTGAATGCTTCAATAGGTTTATACTTGAAGCTAGAGATAAGCCCATTCTGACTATGCTTGAGATTATTGGATGAAAAATCATGGTTCGAATTGCTAGGAAAAAGGAAGCCCAGAATAAATGGACAAGGAAGTTGTGTCCTAAAATCACAAATAAACTAAACAAGAATATTGACAACTCTAGGAATTGTTGGCCAATGGAATCAGGGGGAACAGAGTTCCAAGTTGCAACTCCCACTGCACAACATGTAGTGGACATTGATGAGAAAAGTTGCAGTTGTAGGAAATGGCAACTAACTGGAATTCCATGTAACCATGCATGTTCAGCTCTTTCTCTAAATCACAACAACATTGAAGATTTTGTTGATCAGTGCTATTGGGTTCAAACTCACCAACAAATCTATGAACATGTAATTAGTCCAGTGAAAAGTCTAGAACAATGGGAAGACACTAACCATAATCTCATTCAATTGCCAAATAGAGTTCAAGTTCATAGAGGTAGAAGTAAGAAAAAGTGAAGAAGAGAGCTAGGGGAACCTGAGGGGGTCACCAAGATGAGGAGAACTGGGAATTCCATCCATTGCTCAATATGCAAACAGAAGGGCCACAACAAAAGCACATGCAAGTCAAGGCTAAGTTCCAGTACAAAAACAGTCAAGAAAAATAAGGCAAAAGCAGGGCAGCCTAAAGAACAGCCTCAAAATGTAAGAGTCTTTTGTTTGTATCAGTTTTGCATTTTTAATTATACTTACTGACTTACTAACTCTTCCAACAGGTTCATAATACACCAAGTCAAGGTAGCTGGAGGAGCAGTACATTTGTTAGGAATTCTTCTACAATACGCAAGACATCTTCATTTATTGAAACAAGACAATCACAGACTTCTATGGAGGCAAGTTCACACTCTGGCAGTGGAAGAAGTGGAAGAAGAGGTTCAAGAGGAATGGGCAACTCATTCTCAAGAAGGGGCGTTCACTCCAGTGTGTTGTAGGCAGCTACAAGTCTGAAAGTGGTTATTTTGTGGACATGGTGTTGCTTTTTGTGCAGGAAAAGTGTTGTTTTCTGTAGATGGGGTATATCAATTCAGTTTAGAGGATGAAAGTGTCGTTGTTTTTTTGTTGAAAACAATGTACATTTTGGGTGGTGGATGTTTGAACATGTGCTGTTGATACTATTGGCTGCTTGTTTGTTATGGAGACTAACATATGAACTTATAACATTTGCTCATTTTGGAATTCATCAAGCTAATATGATTTTTCTTTTACAATTTACATTGAAATAATAACTTCAAGTCTTCTGTACGATTTTTCTTTTGGTATTAGTCCAATCCCAAGTTGCCTACGGACATATGGGAGTCAAATTGTACATGGCCACCAAAATATGCATTTATACAACTGAGGTTTTTGCACCTCTAACCCATACAATGCCACACTACAGTTGCCCTTGCCCCTACCCAATTTTATAAATAAATTCTTCACCTACAAATGCATATCACCAACTACCTAAATCCTTCTCACTTACTCCCCCAACCTGTCATAAAAAAAAACTCATTTACGCTCCACCCTCTTCATTACATTATCCACCTACCTCACACCCTCAGCAAATATATATAGCAGTAAAACAACACCCACGAGAGAAACAAAAGCCCCTGAACTATTTTGTTCCTTCCTCTAAGTTTCTTCAGCTCAACTTCTTTCACTTCCACTTTCTTCTTCATTCTCAGCTTCTTCCCGCGCACTAGCTTTATCTCTGTCTCTTTCACTTCCACCAGTTCCATAGCTTTCCTCAGTTCTGTCTCAGCTGCATCCACTCTTCTTAATAGCCCCCTAATCACAAATGTTCTGGAGTAGGATCATCATACCATTGCCTATATCGGTAGTACACGTTACTCTACACTTAGGGAAAAAAACATTTCAAAACAAGTAAGCCAATATTTTGTTTCTCCAGTATACCAATCATTAGAACAGTGAATGTCTTACCCCATAGTTTTTGCAGCCAAAGAACCTCCTTCCAACATTATGGTCCGTCCACGCCATCTTTAGCTCCGAAGGCAGTCCGCAAGCGCAGTAAGGCACCACAACTTTGTCATCAATACTGGAAAAATTACTGGAAGACCTCGCCATGTATCCAAACAGTAAGTCCTCTTTGATTCAACCTCACATGTCTACCTTTCCTCCTCATTTTCTTCTTCCTTTAAACCACATTTCTCCCTAAAATAGCGTTTCCCCCCCCCCCCCCCCCTTACCAAAACCTTTCCCGCCCTCTACCTGCTGAATCCCGCCAAAATACCAACGTGGCATCCTACATAAGCCATATGTGAGACATCTAGACATTATGGGACCCAAAATAAGGTTAACATAAGCCACATGAGCAAAATTCGTGAGAGATAACGTCTCATCTGACGATTGGGACTATAATAGGACACGATTCTTAAGTTAAGGGACTTTAAAAGACATAAATACAGTTAAGGGATCACATTAGGAAGATCCTAAAAGTTAAGGGACTAAATATGGATTTTACCCCAGGTATCTTACTAACTTCTTCCTTACTTTCAACATCATTCAATGTATAGTATTCATCTTTAGAAATCACCTTAATCTCATCTACACTTCTAGTTCAATGCCATGCATTTCATACACTACTTCCTTAGAATTCACTAACACATGCACTTCATTACTATGCAATGTGATTTCTCTTTTAGCACAATCAATCTTTATACCATACATAGCCAACCAATTCATGCCCAGAACAATATCATATTGTGGAATATTCAACACTAGCAAATTAGTCATAATCTTAGTCTTTTCTACTTCTAGCTCACAGTTCTTAGCTAGTTCATTAGTGAAAAGATATTAATTACCTGATGTTCTTATTAATAATATGTTAGGCATGAATTCAATAGGCAATTTCATGTATTCTACTGACTTCCTAGCAACAATGGACACTAAGGCACCAATATCAAACAATGCAGTAACAAACATACCATTTAAATAAATGTTACGTCTAAGTGCCCCTTGTTGAGATGTCTCCCCTTTGTCAATCTAGAATACTCTTCTAGCTCTCTATACTTGTGGCCTTGGTACTGCTGGAGAACCTTTTGGTTGAACATCTCTGGCAGCTGGCATATAAGGCCTATTCTGGCCTTGTTCATCTTGCCCTCTTCTTTGGACCAAATGGCAATCTTAGATCCAGTGATCTAAAGAACCACATCTGAGACATTCTTGTGTCTCAAAATAACATGGCTTCTTACCATGGATTTTCTTGCATCATGGACACCTTGCGCCAACAAACTTACTCTTGGGCTTGACATCTATACTAGGTTTTCTAGCCTTGGTGGTGCCCTTCCCTTTTATTGGCTTCTACAGTCTTCTAGCCTGGCTGGTTTCTCCTAGTCCACTAGGAAATCATTTACTTTCATACTCTTCTTGTTCCACCAGTAAGGCCTTTTGAACAGCATCATGATATGTAATAGCATTGAAAGGCCTAACAGCTTTCTTGATACCTAGTCGTAGACTTCTGACAAACCTCTTTGCTTTAAGTTCTTCCAACCCGTGGTACTATGGTGCATACCTCAGAAGTTAGTTGAACTTGTGTTTGTATTCCAAAACACTGAGATTGTCCTATTTCAGTGCATCAAGCTCAGCCTTTTTTAGGTTATTAATGGCATCACTTACATACTGGTCTTAGAACATCATTGTAAATTCAGACCATATCATCTCTAGTTCATGATATGCTCTTTTACCTCTCTGGGCAGCATACCTATCTCTAATACTTTTCCACCACATTTTTGCACTACCTACAAGATTATAGGTAGCTAGAGATACTTTCTTTGTGGAGCTCAAATATATCCCCTCAAACATCTTCTCAATGAATCTTAGCCACTCTTCAGCTTTCTCTAGTCTAGCTCTACCATCAAATTGTAGAGGTCTTAGGCCTCGAAACCTCTCAAACAATCTGACATCATCAGAGCCTTCAAGATCTTTAGCTCTGTGCCTCCTGGACCTATGTGATCCCTCAAACTCCTGATGCTCTCTGGGTCTTCTTCTTTCTCTCCTTTCACTAAGGGTCCCAGCTTCTGAGTGATCGGCCCTTGACACTTGGCCAACCTTAGACTTGATTCTTCTACCTCTGGGATGTATTCTATCCTCATCTTCTTCAAATTCTTAATTCTCATTTCTTTTAGAAGAAACATTCACTGGGTTGTTTCTAACAACTTCCTAGTTCTACTCCTATGGTAATGCCTGTGCTACCTAGACTCCTTGTTGCTGAGCTTGCAGTAGCCTTACTAAGTTTTCATTTATCTGGGCCAGATTTCTTTGTAGTTCAACCCACACCTGTGGTATGTTTATTTCAGGTGCTGGGTTTTCTATTCCCTGAACCCTTGGCTGCTCTTGTACACTGCTTCCATTTCTATTGGCCTGTGTTTACTAAGTATGAGGTCTTAGAGGTCCCTGATCCCCTCTGCTTATGGCTACCATTTTCCTGTTTCATGATCACTGGAATAGCACAATATATATTGTACATTAGGTACTTGACACTAGCAGCTGACCCAGCTAAGTTCTATGTATGTAACTATGTGCATGCATGATGGAACTATATATAACTCCAATTTAAACCATGCTTTGATACAAACTTTTGTTACCACTCTGAGTACTAAAATACTGTTACCGTATTTATAGCGTGTTAAGTCCCAGGAGCTGTGCATGTTCTGTAGGCCAAGCAGAAGTAGCCCCCTTGGTCTTTATACAAATATATGCATATTGGTCAAACCATCACACACATATTCACATACACTTTCATTGGGAAGCAATGATGACAATCAAATTCTTTATTTCTAGCCAATATGGAATTTGAGTAAAATCCCCAAGTGTGTGTACAATCATATGCACACTTGGTACCATTAGTGCCCGATTTTCGTGTCCAAATTATCATATCGTGTCCCACTCAAATTCTACAGTTGTCCTCCTATGCCTTAAAGGTTTTAAACCATTTAATACACTTAAACCTTCATAGGGAAATAGGTTTGAGACATTAAATCCATCTAAGTTTGCAATTATGGATTTTACACTTAACTGGGTTGAAATGACCATATGAACAATACATAGCAAAATCAGCCAACTTTGACAGGCAATAACTCTGGGTACAAGGCACCAAATCTAGTGATTCAATATCCAAGTTATTCATCTTGAAGTTTTCTATGTGAGGTCAAAATAGCCAAATTCTTTATGTAAAGAAAGTTATGGCAGCTGGAGTACAGGGTACCAACTTTTAGCCACTTATTGACCCTTATGCTCATACAAAATTTCATAATATTCATACACTCCATGTCCAGGTGCAAAACCCACTTGGTAGTGTCCATATATGTCTTATACACACGGGAAAACCATTCCCCTAAATTTAGAGACCTTCTAACCATCATTCATAAAAATGCCATCAAAATAGCTCATAAACACCATATGGATAGCATTGTATACACACTTTAAACTACACTCCATTGATCCATGTATCCTTCTCATGCTACACATACAATATACCCAACTCATTTACATGCATTTATGTACCACATAAATGACAATAACTTAGTTAATATGTACACTAAGCTTCTTAGAGAACTTTAAAAGCACTAAACACTCCATAAACTTGAAGGGACCAGTTGCTGCGTAAGGCAGAATGTATCATTACTAAAAATATCTAACGTGCTCCAAAAATCTTGAAACTTTCCAGTTTATAACTACACATGGAAGTTACCATACCTGAAATTTCATAGAGAAATTCAAAAAAAAGCTATTATTTTGAATGCTCTCTTTCAGGCACTTATGAAATAGACAGAAATGGGGGTAAGTTCCATGAATGAAACTTAGTAAGGGCTTATCAATAAAATCTTCAGACTCCAGTCATATACCTGAAATCCAAAGACACTAAAACACAAAAAAACAGTAAAAATACACAAACACAGCCATCTAAATACACAAACAACACAGCAACAAACAAATGTAATGCTGGCAGCAATAAACACATTAAGGTTAGTTCATAAACAATCAAATAAACATTATGTAATCACTATGGCAGCCCTCCCCAAGCTAATGCTTGGCCTTATGAGGTTAATTGGTCTTAGTTAGTACTAACTTGGGCTCTATAAACCCTAAATTTTGCTACCATAATAGAGCACTAAAGCTGGAGGGCTAAAACCCTAGGTGCAATTTCCCCCTTAACCTAAAGTTGGTTCATCAAGCTCTTGGCTCTCTTACAAGCTTAGGGTCTTAGCTTCATGGATGTTTGGGCATTATTATTGAACATTAAATAGCCATAAAACCCAGATAAAACCCTTACCTAACCTGTGAAAGCTGAAAATAGCAAATGAAGCTCAATAAACCCAAAAACTAGGGTTTTTCTCTTTCCCATTGAATCGGATTACTTTCCTTTGTGATTTCTTGGGAGATTGAAATATGGTGGCTATGGAAGGTTATGGATGAGCTAAGGGAGGAACTCTGGCTGGTGGGGGCTGAAAATAACCAAGGAAATGCAAGAAATCAATATATTTTCCTTGGTTTAGTTAGTTTAACGTTAACCCTCACTCAGGTCACTATAAGTATGCCTTAAGCAAAGAATTTTTGTGCTAATCTTTACCCTACGTTTTTTACCTTAGAACCTGGAAATAAAAGGCTGGGATAATGCTAGAAATGACCATCTTTGACTCTTGTTCAAAATCATCTCATCCTTAAGTTATTTTTGTGAACAATTGTAAACCTAGTTATCCTAGGTTCTTCAATAATAGCATTTTTTTTCCTTTTTGCAATTTAGCATCAAAAAATTTCTTCCATACCATTCAAATCCGTCCAAAATCTTTCTTGTAGAGTTGTACAATTGAGTACCTAAGTCTTGAAATCTTCCAATAAGACCCATAGATTATTTATAAAACAAGCAATCCTTTAGGACTTCCTTTAGTACCAAGTAACTATTATAATATCTTAGGGAAGTGTAGATTATTCACTTTACCCTTCCCATTTCATTCACTATGGTGAAAGTTATGCTATATAATGGTTTATAACAATTATGCCTTTATACTGTAATTTTTCCATTTGTTAAGGTGGCAACAACTACAATCCAAATGTGAAGTAGATAACAAAAAATTCAAGTAGCAAAGAAAAGTGTAACCGCACTATATAATACTTCCTCCGTCCCAATTTCCTTAAAACGTTTCTCTGGGTACGGAGATTAAGATGTATGTAATTTTTGTTATTTTTTTATGTAGTGAAAGTTTAAATAATGATTAAAAAGAAAATATTCTTTTTTGGGTTTTGTGCAGTGAGAGGTTGAGTGAAGATTAAAAAAAGAGTATTTATTGAGTTTTATGTAAAATGATAATTGTTTAAACTTTTTCAAAAGAAAAAATGTTTCCAAAAGAGGAAACGTTTCAACCTTTTGGGACATCCCAAAAAGGAATACGTTTCAAGTAAATTAAAACGGATGGAGTATTTGGTTTTAAAATTTTTAAATCCGGACCATAACCGAAACTACATAAAACCGCATATCATTGGTTTGATGTGGATTGGTTTATGTGGTTTTGTGCGTTAATCAGGTTCCGTGCACACCCCTACTTCATGAGGTTTGTGTTGATAACTGTGAATAATCAATGGCCTAACTGAAAAACCAGAACCAATTAACGCCTACCCTATGAATTATCCCAGCACATGTGTCTTTTTAACAATAAAGACCAACACGCCAGCATTGCAGAAATGGTAACCCATAAAAAACAAATGCACAACTGGGAAAGTAAAAGCCATCATTAACCCACAAAAAGAGGACAACTGTCATCACCTCGACACTCCCTTATCCTTTAATGCATAATGCACACACACACACACGTTAAAAATACAATTGACTTTTTCTTGAAAGGTAATCCTATCTTAGCGGAAAATAAAATACTTGCTATGGGCCTGAGTTAATGACTTATTCTTCAACTTCAATTTCTTCGGTTCACATTTCAACATGGAACTTTCTGGCCTTAAACCCATCTTTTTCTACTATTTTCGATAATTTCTTTTATCTTGCCTAGATTCTTCAAAATATCCAATGCAATTTCCGCCTCTCTACCTACTCCCTTTCTGCCATATGGATTCATTTGTCTGCCATCCAGTCCGCCACCAACCTTATGCCCCAACGTCTCACTGCTACCATAAGTCTTTTAGGCAGCCATTGTTGTTGATCCACGCCCACCAAAACCATATCGCAATCCTTTTCCAGGTGAGAGTAGTGAACGTCTATATCAACATTAGAGATAGGCACCATCATTGTAAGAAATCTTTTCCACCCTTGCGGTTTCACTCCCTCTGAGAAAATTTTGTGCATTCTACTAGAACTTCTTTCACCCACCAGTTGAAAAAATCTCCTATGTTTTGTTTTGTTTTGAACAAAAAAATAAGCACCTTGTCTCTTGAACGAAATTGCTGCTGCCCCTCTGCTGACCTTCGGGAGAATTTTTCTCCAATTCAAAATCAACCAATCAATTTCTTAGCCTTTTAGATCTATTAATCCCTAATTTTGATATCCAATTTCAATTGAACAGTTGACATCTTTAAACTTTTCCCACTAAACTTGTAAGAAGAAAGATTTTCTCTTAATTGAAAAAGAGATATATTCTCTAGTTGGATATGTAATGGTGGATTACGTTGAAATGGAGCTGAAC
The DNA here is from genome assembly GCA_005392925.1 of Aquilaria sinensis. NCBI lineage: Eukaryota > Viridiplantae > Streptophyta > Magnoliopsida > Malvales > Thymelaeaceae > Aquilaria > Aquilaria sinensis. Next base: position 117,438 of record SMDT01000233.1, read on the forward strand.
ATTGAATTCACAGGCATGGTTCCCCTAAATCGATAGTGAAATAATTTTAATTATGAAATTGCGACTATTACTCAACCCAATGCATTTGGGACAATATTGGACAATTTTGCCGCGATCATTGTATGGGTTTTTTTATATTTTAATATTATATTAATTAGCTGGACTTTGACTCACTTCCGGTCACCCTCAAATTTTACAAATCGGAATCTTTACCCCTTGACCCAATTAATTGGAGAATGTGTACTAAAATAAAAATAAAAGAAAAATTGAATGACTAACTAAATCATTTCAATGGTTGACCATTGTGAGCAAACAATAAGCACAAAGACTTCAGTTTCATACTTGAGACTGCTCATCTTTTTCTTGTCTTCACCTATAACTTTGTGTTAAGGCTTCTTATTGTTTGCTCACAATGGTCAACCATTAGATAAATAATTTAGTTAGCCCTTCAATTTTTCTTTTATTTTCATTTTAGTACACATTCTTCATTTAATTGGATCGTAGGTAAAAAGTTCCAGTTTGCAAAGTTTAAAGAAAGAGTAGAATTCAATTGAAGTTTAAGAGATAAAATGTCTGAGTTAGCAAAATTCAAGAGATAGGCCTATATTAATTATTATAAATATGAAATATTATATCTTGAACATATCAAATATGTACAAAAATATATGACATAATTTACTAATTATAAAAAGAATAGAATTTATTGTAAAACTTTAATTTGCACTAACTAGTCACTTATGCGTTGAGCCTAATAGGATTAGCGTGTAATCTAAGCAGAATGGCACCAACTAGTATGATCTCCTGTTGTACGAACTACAGGATACTGGCACTTGCACATTTGGTCTAGCAATTAAATAAAACAGTCGTGTTCTAGTGACCTTTGGGTGGCTAGGACTTCGGTGGTCGTACGGTTGCTCAACAACAATCGAAATTTTAACGACCATTTTGCTACCGTGTTTTTCAATCATCTGAAAGTGAAATCCCTACCGTGTGCCAACCGAAGCTTGAGTCAAGATGTTATTTTTGTGATGTAGCCGAAGGAATATGTTGGTAAAAGAATAAAGAAATTAGCTTAAGGAATGTCTTGCTTGCCGGCGAATTTTTGCCTTATCATCTAATCATACAGATATTGACATTCAAATAAATTTGTTATAGAAGTGATAATATATAGGATAATTTTGTTGGTAGCTTCTTTTTGTTTGGGTTTGGACCATTCGGTGTTTCCTCGTTTGCACTTTGCACCAAACATCTCTTGAATAATTTTTTCTTATCGAAGGTACCTAATTTTTTCATAGCCTAAACAATGAGAAAAATGATAAAATTATTCAATTTTTATAAAGAATATTAGAAAATAATTTTCAAGTTTCTTAAGTATAAGATTTGAATTGGTATATATATATATATATATATATATATATATATATATATATATATATATATATATATACGCTTACATAAGTAATTACTATATATCAAAATAAATACTGCATAACATAGACAAATAATCATAATATAGAAAATTTTAATGCATTATTAATAATCCCAAACAAAATGAACCAGCTCTATTCTTTTCCTTTTCTTAAAAATGTATTATTTTCATTTTTACTAATTTTTTACCCAGAAATAATACCATTTTAATGATTCCTGACTATTAGGTAACTAAAATATTATTTTCATTTTTACTAATTTTTTATCCAGAAATAATACCATTTTAAAGCTAATATTTTAGTTACCTAATAGTCAGGAATCATGCTATTCAAAAAAAATAATAATACTAATAATTACTCTCTCTGTTTTATATTTTTTGCAACATTTACTATTCAACAATTAATCTATAATTTTTTATTTTCAAAATTTTGGTATATAAATAAAAAATATTTATATATAAATGATAAATAAAGACATATAGTTTCAAAATATATTTTTTAAAATTTTATTTTAATAAATAAAAATATGAATAAATTCAAGTCGAACTATTTAAAAAGAGGTAAATTTAATGAATTTTTCACACCTACCCCAAAAAAAGAAAGTTAAATAAAATCACTTTATTTTAGTAGAAAATGTTTTAAAAGTGCTTTTAAGGCTCCTTAATGCCTATATAGTTTTAATAGGTATATGATTTGAGTGTGTGTATGTGTATATGTGTGCATCTATGTATATCATTACGGTAAACCTAATGAATAAGTTAGTAATGTTTTGGGATGAGCTTGACTTGACCACTGGTGTTTTATTTTAGTTGAATACAACACTTAAAATTTTTAAATCAACCTAAACTGCTCACTCTCCTTTAAATCTATGGAATATTGTATTAAAAGCACAAGATATTCGATTTAGATGGTCCACAATAAACCACCTCTCCTACCAAAAGAGTAAAGTTACATTGTTCGCAATGATCACTGCGATCAGTGGCCTCATCAAATTGGCCGTTCACTCCTCCAATTTTCTTTTAGACACACCTTCTGTCCTCCACTATTATTTTAAACCAAACCCAATTGTCATCGCGCCTTTTTTATTCCACCTTATCTCCACCCTAACACAATTATTCCTATTGTTGGTAAACACCAGGTTACTATGCCACCATTTCCTAGTTGGCATGTTGGAGGCACCAATTTCAATCTTGTTACCCTTGCTTTCCATCACCACCAACCTCCACCTCCCATCCATGAGGTCATTGTCATAGCCAAATAGAAAAAAGGAGAACCTATTTTTTCCATTAATTCTCTAAACATTATTACTTTTGATTCATTAAAATACATAAATAACCTTGGGTCAGGAGCAATAGGAGCTTTTGGTAATAAGCCTAGTAGTCTTATTTTGGATTTTGAGTTCTAACTGCTCATGCTATTTGATTCAATTTTTTTCTTCCTTTCAACTATATTTAATTCATTTGATTTTGTGTGTGATATTTGAAGTACTTTGTAGGATGCTCAGGAGTTTTAGAGATGGTTGCAACTAAATCCAAAAACAAGGTTTAGTGGTCCTAAAGTGTTTAAGGAAAGTCAACCAATCCTTAAGCCAATAGAGTCTTGAGAAGAGAGTATATAGCTTAGTGAAAGCTATAGTTCAGAAAGTACAATGTACCTCATAGTGGGAGCGGGGAAGAACTAGTATAGGCATAAAGCCATGGTTGTTCGTGGGAGTAACTCCCCTCATTACGTGATCCTTCCCATCATTGGGGATTTCCCTTTTAACATGAGCTGAGCCTTTGTAATGGTCAACCTATTAGTCCTTCGCTAATAAGTGACGTTCTAATGGGCACCTCTATGCCTAACCCATGAATAAGTCTCAATTAGCCTCCAAAGTAGACCCCAAGCCTAATGGGGTAACAATGAGCCCCCTGCCAAGTCAAATAGATGTAGTAAGGTTGTTTACATTTTAGCCCTATCCTGTTATGGAAGCTACTTGGTGGCCACCTATTGGTTCATGTTATTTCTCAATAGGAAAAATTCTTTATGTTTAATAAGTCGTACTACATCCCAAGTCCAACATTTTTGACTCTTTGTTCATAGCTCTCTGAGATTTCACTCAATTGTTAGTGCTCCACCATGCTTAATTCTATCACCCAGAAATTTTGTGATCATCTCTTATCATTAAGAAAAGAATGTACATACTTGGGTTCCTTGCCGTTGTTGAAAATTTTTCTTTTTTTTTTTCTTTTTGAATTTCATCTTGTTGGTGTTTAATAGGCCATCTCTTGTTTGACTAGCAGTACGGTTTGCATTCCTCCTGACTATGTACTGATTATGTCTGCTTCACACTTGTTTAGTACCAAGGGATTACATCCTTCTAAGTTAAAAGGAGCAAGAATGTGGAGTTGCTGCCCTTCAACTTCAAGCAAGTATAAAACCTATGGAGTGTATTAGACCCCCCAAGCTTTGTCTATCATTCTGAATGACAATTTCATTCCTTCATCCTTGGGTGTATTTAGTCCTAGGAAAATGTAAGGGCTAGTCAACTTGGCAATAAACAGATGACTCTTTATGCTAACTGGGTCCGTTTCGGGCTCTACTTCCCCATTCATCCCATTGTATCTCATCTTTATTACCTTAAATCACTCTTTTTCTTCTACTCATTAACCCTTATAGAGTCATATTTTAATTTTTTTTTCAACCCCCGGCATAACTGTTTGGCTACAACATCGTCTTTGCTTTTACCCTAACCCATAAGATTTTGAGCAGTAGAAGGAATTATCTTTTTTTTTTATCAACAATATTTTATTTAATTTAATCAATGCAATTATTTTTTATAAAAAAATATGAATTCATCATGAATTAATGGAAGTGAATAAAAAAAAAACCCTACCTATTCAATTATATAAATTTTTTTACTATCTTCTTATACAATTTTTACTCCAACATCATTGAAAAAATATATGTTTCAAATTAATTAGTTGTATTTGGAAAAGCAAAAGAGTTCAGTGATTGATCAAAGAATTAGTTTCTTCCCAACTTGACATCTATTGATTTCAATTAAAATTCCCTTAGTTAAGGCTAGCAACGGACATAAGAGAAGAGGTTAGGAATCTAAAGAGCCTCCAAATTGAACTTCATTAGGTAGTCATGGAGGACTCATTCTTATCTTGTTGGACATTAGGAGCTGGTTGACAGTCTTCTTTGAGGTGTAGTTTCCCATGAATTGCTGTAAAAACTCTTCTGATAACTTTTTGAATGAGCCAAATTTATCTCTCTTTAATGTTCTTAACTTGGCGAATACTACTCCAGATAGCGTAAAGTTGAAGGCCATGTACATGATGTCATCATTGGCCCTCTTTTAGGTTCATTGTCATGATGTACCTTTGAAAATGTTCAACTAGATCTGCTAGCCTATCATACAAATGATCTAGCTTTGTCATGTATAAGCCCAGAGGAGTTGGTGCATTCCGAATCTCCTTCATAAAAGGTTGAAGGTGCATATATTTGATATCCAGTGACAGTTTTTCTTGTGCTCCTTTCTCGAGTCACCTTTTTCAATTTTTCTTCCATCTCATCTAATTGAAAAAGAATAGTGTTAATGTTACTGTCCGAAGGCTTTTCTTGCACCCTGCTCCTATGTCACTCTTCTAGCAAGTCGGCTACTCCCCGTGGCATGAACACTAACCTAGTAGGGTCTCTTTTATGGCTTTCCACCTCTTTTTCTAGTATCCAGGAGAAAGCCTCGGGATCTCCTACTATGGCCGTTCTCATAGATCCTCCTGTAGGGTATGCATCAAATCATTAAATTGCCCATTTTTCATGGTTACAGGAGTTATTCCTCATGGTAGATCACGTGGCAAGGTAGGTAAATCTGCTTCTTGTACCTCGAATTGATGGTCGATGTGTTCAAAGTTAAGAAAGGGGTTTTTTTTATACATTTTACTTTTTTACTTAATTTTGACTTGAATTTATTCATATTATTATTTTTTAGAAAAAATTTTAAAAAAAACATATTTAGAAAATATAAGTCTTCATTTATCATTCATATTTAATTTTTTTTCATTTATATAAAAAATATTGAATATAAAAAATCATAGATAAATGTTGTAAATAGTAAATAGTACAAAGAACTTGGGACAGACATAATACCAAATGGTTGGCTGATGGAAACGATAGTGGGTTATTATCCACCTAGCTTTACTTGTCATGTAGCAATGTAGACGTTTGTATCTAGATTGCCAACAGACAATCATCCTTTTTTTTTTTTCTTATATAACAATGTTTGTTGGTGGTTTTCTTCCTATACATTCTTAATTTTGACTCTCTCTCCATTTGCACCAAAAAATTCAGGTTATCAACAAATTTACCAGATTTCAAGGATAAACATGACCAAGTCTCCAGCAATGCATTTCCTCATTTCCAGAATTTGTATAGGCCTCGCTAGTCTTCTACTCACAGGTATGTGCAACCCTTTTCCTCATTTCAAGTATCCTGTATTGTCCAAATTCTTTTTTTTTCCTGCCACCATCATGTCTCCACAACTCCACATGAATCTTCTCTGCCCTATTTTCTCCATCTATCTTCTCCTAGCTCATAAAATTAAGATCATGAGGTAGAGACAAACTATGAAATAGAGAATAAGTGAGTGAAGATATTCTTTGATTGAGTTGGGTGATGCCTTTGTTGATGAAGCTTCAGCCTCATGATGCTCACAAGCTAGCAATTTCAAAGAGTTTTGGCTCCTGTGGCAGCTTTGGCAAAGCTTTTCTTTCTAGGAAAGCCAATCAATGGTAGAACTATGATTTTTTGTTTGAAGACCAGGGCGGGTGACAACTAAAGGGGTGATGTTGAACGCAAGTGGTTTGGTGGAGTGGAAGACGTAGGTGGTCATGGTCAAGGGGTGTTTGGGGATTTAGGGGTTCAACGTGAAATTAAGGGTAGGGGTTAAAAGGTTGGAGGAGACGACATCTCTTAGGCCCAGTTTGTTGTTAGCATTAGCGATCAACATTAGAATTTTGAAAAAATTATCTAAAGGTAGCTTTTAACTTTTAATTTTAACGGTTTCATCTTTACCATTACTAAATTATCCAAAATTTTAATGCCAATTATAGAAATTGTTCCCAAACAGGTCCTTAAAGAGGAAAGGGTTGAGGCCCAGAAAGTGACATCGTTTTGGGTAGGGAGGTGTACTTCAACTGCTTAGGGGAGAATTATTTTGTAGTCCCCAAATTTTTGCCCTTATGCCATATTGCCCCCTCCTTTATATTATTCCACTATATTTGAAGGGCAAAATTTCACACATGGTCCCTAGCTCCTTATAAAATAACCAAGCTAGTACCCCTCTCTATGCATTTTCAAAATCCCCAGCATGGCGGCACTCCCGCCCCATAGTAGGTCCGCAACTGAAGCCAATGAATAAAATTTACAACTGGTTGATGGTAAGAAGAGGAAGTCAAGTTAATTTCTTCTGTTGTAGCCAAGACATTTATATCTGCTACCAGATACGTCAAGGATTGTGAAGAAGAACAAAATCTGCCGGAAAGCTAGAATGAACTGGGAAGTATCGTCACGTTTCCGGCCGCAAGTTGCCACCAGCAGCATCACTCGACCTACCTTACGGCTTCAGAAAACCTCGCTGCCCTCACCACTGCCTCTGACTGTTTGCTTGTCCTTCTTTCTTTCATTCTTCTTTTGAATCTCTCCAGGTTTGATCTCTGCAGTCCAAAATCGTTGAATTCAATTACTTAGTTCACGGCCTTTGCATACTCTCGGCTAAGGAGTTTCTTGCGTCTGCCTTGGCGGACGTACCCAACGAAAAGAAACCAACTTCCATTTATTTTTTTCTAAAAATATGGCTGTTTTATTTTTAAAAAAAATATATTAATTATGCTATCTTTAAGAATATTTTTATGAGATTTTTTTTTTCATATTTACAAGCAATCTAAATTGATTACCAGTTTTTAATTTTTAACACCAAACAACGCCTATTTATTGTTTTTTTTTTTAATTTCACATTAACTGAGTAGATAATCACCTTAAACATGACATGAGAAATGACAATTAATTTGGATTCAAAAAATAGGAAAGGATAGAAATATTATTCTTTTTTTTTTTTTTGCATAAATTTTCTTCGAGATAGCATGATTTAATTAAATGTAAAATTTGAATTAAAAAAACTGCCTTATTCACAAAATTTAAAAATGACTTGCAAGATACACTTAAGGGTTATATTGTCTTTTAACTTAACAAACACTATACAAATGCGGTAAGTGGCAAATTTTTATTTTAGGTAAGAATTTAAAAAAAAATTAGATAAATGCATTCTGTCTCCTCCTTAAATTGATTAAATTCCCTTAAGAATTATAGTTTAGGAACATATTTGTTTTGGTCCTGCTTTATAGAAAACCTGGGTTCTCATTGTATGCAAACGTGTGTAAAAGTGTGTCCAAAGTATATAAGTGTAGTAACATTAACTGTAAGTATTGTATAGCACATTCTCATGAATCATAAATTTTGACTAAAATTTTTATAGTTTTAAATAGGTGATAAGAACCATAACAAGAATTTTTCTGTCAAAAGAATATGTTTTAAAAAAATAATTTCAGATTAGCTACAAATATAGGCATGAGAATCTACTATAGGAAAACATGAGGGTGAGATGTCTGAAGCTTAAAACCTGGAAGACTCGAGATGCAATTTAACCAATTCTGGATTGTCTGATTTTTATGGGGAATGTGATGTCAATCGAGTCTGGACCTACTGCCTGGGGCATGTACCCTACTGCCAACCCTATTTGAGAAGCAAAGGACAACAGCTATTGACATTGCATGATCTCACTTTTCATCGTATCTTTTTTTTTTTTTGGTTTTTATAAATCACTTTTGGTCATATCAACAAAACTGAAAAGAAAATAAATAAACAAAGTAGTTCATTAATAGTATGCCAACCTTAGGCACCACCCTACACCTGTTTTTTCTGCATCTCGTCCCTCCTCTCTTCTTTGCGCCTCTTGGCTGGGTTTGAATATTACTCCAAGTTTGGTGGATTGATTTATTATACTTATCCGTACTCCACCCAATTAATAACCTTTATCTTTTTTTTTTTACCTTTTTTTTTTCTCTTTGTAGCAATGTGTTTTTAGGAATCACTGTCAGGTCGATTGTAAACCTTTTATAGTCTACAAAATGTTATGAGATCATGAGTCAGTTACGCTAAAATAACTGATAGCCAAAGGGCTATCGCCTTTCTCACTACAAACTTCCTGCCAAAAGCGTGGCCGGGAAACCTGGCGTCATCCGAAGGAAGCACTAACACTGACCTCGGAAGGAGCGAAGTCAAATGCCTCGAACTCAGGACTTCAGCAAGAACGTCAGGAATTTCAAAGATGTTGCTGGCTCCCCCGGGGGACCAAACGGATCGTCTTCGGAGATAAAGAACCAGCTATTGCAAGCAGGAGAGACTCTCCCCGAAGGCGGAACCCCTGAACCAGGGAAATCCCCGAACTACGGGCATAATTCCCGAAGAAGGGCATCCGTACCAAAGGACGGCCTCGCCCAGAGGACCTCGGGAGTACGGCATGAGCATTTAAGGAGCCTCTGACATGTCGCCCACAGGCGTTACACGCCGCCTCAAATGGCGGTCTGACGCGCCGACGCCGTTCGAGTCTTGTCACAACCTGTCTCAGTCCAAGACTCAAGGGGCCTATAAACGGCTACTTGTCCCCTACGCCCGAAGGTACAGAAAGCATCCGACCGAACACGTGTCATGATCTGAACGGGCTGGGCACTCCTATAAATACCAGGAAACAGGCCCTGGCAAGGGATCCGACCCTCTCTCCCTGAGAAAACACAAGCAGGCAAGGCCTTCTAACCCCTTAGTGCTCCTCCTCTATCTCCCCTCAGGACACTGACTTGGGCGTCGGAGGCTCCTCCCCGGAAAAATACTCCGGGGACCTCCTAACCCTTTTTTCTGAGCATTTCAGGCACGCTCCTCTGGGAAACCTTTGCTCCAGACGTTCTTCCCTTCAGGAAGTCCCTCCCGAAGTCATAATGTCACCCGACGAAGATGCTGCTGGGCATCATTTGGCGCCGTCTGTGGGAACCCACTCTCAGGTCGCCGTTGTTGAAACTCGGCGTTCAAAGGACAAGGGACTTCCGAAGTCCTCGTCCGCGCCTGAGGCTCAACCGGCTACCGAGCAAACCCTTCCAGGGACTTCCTCGCCTGAGGAAGAGCGTCCTCTAGTCATAACTATGAGTTTTCTGCGCGACTTTCAGCGCTCTGTTGTGGCTGAAATGACACAGCAAATAGACCGAAGGTGGCCGCAACCAACTCAGGGCCAAAGGCCTCCCTCGCCAGCACGCCCTCGGGAGAAAAGCCCTAAACCAACCTACCGCAGTTCGGGAAGCGGGGATCCGCGCGAGGAGTCTTCGACGGAAAACATGCTCCTCGGGACACGACCTACGGGACAAACGGGGTCCAAGCGACCTAAAGTCCCGCGCCAAAGGAGCTCATCACCTGAGGCGAAGTCCCCATCCCCTCGGCGCCGGAGTCACTCCCCGAAGAGACGCCGACAATCTCCCTTCCCAGAAGCCTACAAGCATCAGGAGGAAGAGCCTAGTGCCACGTTCCTTATGGAGAAGATATTAGCGAGGTTGGAAAGAGTGGAAAAACAGGTAGCTCGCAAACCGGTCTGGGCAAGGCTGTCTGAAACTTTCTGTGGGGATGAGTCGCCGTTCACCCGAGCAGTAGTTTCGGCAGCCATGCCAGGTGACTTCCGGGTGCCTCGGCTGGAAACCTATGATGGCCGAACTGATCCACAGGCCCATCTAACAAAATACAAACGCAGCATGATGATGCACGGTGCTGATGACGCTACCTTGTGCAAATGCTTTGAGGTCACCCTCACAGGACCAGCAACAGCATGGTACAATTCGTTGGCTCCAGGAACCATCAGGGAGTTCCAGGAGTTATCTACGGCCTTTACACAGCAATTCATTGGAAGTCGGCCGACGGCGAAGATGCCTGTCCAGATGTTCGACATAGCGCAGAAGAACGGAGAAACCATCCGCGACTATGTCGAAAGGTTTAACAGAGAAGCCTTAAGTGTTCCAGACTTCCGCCCCGAAATACGCATTCTCGCCATGACACGGGGCCTTCGGAGGGACTCACAGCTGTTCTACGAATTTTCCAAGGACCCTCCGGACACGCTTGGCGAATTCTACCGAAGGGCCGAGCAGCACATGACGGCCGAAGAGCTAAGGATGGGTGGACCGAAGTCCGATCACATCCGCGCCGAAGGGTCCAGCCAGCAAATGCGGTATTCAACTGACCAGGCGGGACGACCTCGAAGAATTAGGGGAAGGAAACCCCCAACCTTCACACCCCTGAACACCACGAGGACCAACATCCTCATGACAATGGAAAGACAGGGGACCCAGATTCAGCGGCCAAGGGCCATGACCGCTGATAATAAAAAGAACATGAAGAAGTTCTGCCAGTTTCACCGCGACCACGGCCACGACACCGAAGACTGTTTTCAATTGAAAAAATACATAGAGTCGCTGATAAAACAAGGCCAACTTCGGCGATATCTGCGAATGCCTTCCCCGAAAGGGAGAAAAGAGGAAGAAGGAAAGGCAGATGACGAGGACTACGACTCCGACAGACGGAGGAATAGAAGTCCGAAGAGGCGTCCTCCACCTCCGGCGGGAATAATACAAACAATTACGACAGGACTCCCATCCTCGGAAAGAAAGAGGAAGGCCAGAGAAATATCAGTGATGGAATATCAGAGTCCGACGAAAAAGCTGGCCCGCAAGGATGGTTCCACTGTCATCTTCCCCCATGACGATCCGCTTTTGGTCATGGCGAGGATAGGAAACTGGGACGTCAAGAGAGTGTTGCTTGACGATGGATCAAACGCTGACGTCCTCTTTTCACATCTGCTGCCAAACTTGGGCATATCCAACAGCGATCTCAAGCCCGTCACTTCGCCTACTTTCGGGGTAGGACCATCCGAGCTGCCCGTCCTCGGATGGATCGATCTTCCCCTAATGATGAAAGGAACTTCGGTGGACGGGACAGCTGAATTATTCGCCTCCACAATGACAAGGTTTATTGTCATGGATGTTCCTTCATCATACAACGCCATCCTTGGGAGGCAAACACAGGGAAATCTGCACATTCGCCCTGATGTAAAATACTTAACTGTCACTTTTGCCACCAAGGATGGAGACGCAGAAATCTTCGTTGATCAGGGCGAAGTAAGGAAAGTGTTCGTCAAGGCACGAAAAGCTCCAGTAAACAACTTCGCGCAAACGGTAGAAGCAGAGGCTTTACCAGGTGGAAAACCAAAAAAGGGCGAGGCAGAAGATCCCGCGAAGGTAGAAATGGAAGAGGTAGAACTTGTCCCAGGCCGAAGTACCCGAATAGGGAAAAACTTGGCCGAAGGAGACAAGAAAAAACTTGTATCCTTTCTACTGATGAATAAAGACCTGTTTGCCTACACGCCGAAAGATATGCCGGGGGTAGACCCTCGCATAATACAGCATAACCTTAAAGTAAGTCCGGAAGCAAAACCTGTCCGGCAAAAGAAACGGGGCATCTCAGTCCATAAAAATAACTTCGTCAAAACCGAAGTCCAGCGCTTACTAGACGCAGAAGTAATCAGGGAAGTCAAGTACCCCGAATGGTTGAGCAACGTGGTTATCGCCACAAAAGAAGGGAGCAGTAAGCTCCGAATGTGCATCGACTTCAGAAACTTGAATGATGCTTGCCCAAAAGACTCATACCCTCTCCCACCAATAGACCAATTGGTGGATTCGACTGCCGAATACGGACTCCTAAGTTTCCTAGACGCCTTCAGTGGGTATCATCAAATAAGAATGAACCCCGAAGACGAGGAGAAGACTGCCTTCATCACGGAAGGTGGAACGTATTGTTACATCAGGATGCCCTTCGGGCTCAAAAATGCAGGAGCCACCTACCAGAGGTTGATGAGCAAGGTCTTTAGCGACCAAATAGGGAGGAATATGGAAGTCTATGTCGATGACATGATAGTCAAGAGCAAACTGCCTACCGACCACGTCGCAGATCTAAAGGAAACTTTCCACCAGCTCAGAACCTTCGGGATCCGCCTTAACCCCGAAAAGTGCATCTTCGGCGTAACCTCGGGAAAATTTCTTGGATACATGGTATCAGAAAGAGGCATTGAGGCTAACCCCGAAAAAATTAAGGCTCTGCTCGAATTCCGAACTCCCGTCACAATAAAGGATGTGCAAAGACTCACTGGAAGGATAACCTCTCTTAGTAGGTTTATTTCCAGATATGGAGACCGGTGTCGAGCATTCTTTAAAGTCCTCACTAAGGCAGCAAAAAAGGAGGGCAACCTCGGAAGTGATGATCATCCTTGGAATGAGGACTGCCAAAAGGCCTGGGAAGAACTCAAAATCTACTTAGCCTGTCTGCCCACTCTGCGACAACCTCGCGAGGGAGAGCCCCTCGTGTTATACCTCGCCGTCACAGAAAAAGCAGTAAGCTCGGTCCTTGTGAAAGAGGAAGGGCCGAAGCAATGGCCGGTTTATTATATAAGCAAGTCCCTGCACGGCGCCGAAGTCAGATATCCCTTGCTACAAAAAGCTATATATGCCCTGGTACTGGCAGGGAGAAGGCTACGGCCATATTTTCAGGCTCACCCTATCATCGTCCGAAGTAGTCTACCTCTACGGGACGTCATGAGGAAAGTCGATCATTCAGGAAGGCTTTCCAAATGGTGTATAGAGCTTGGTGAACACGACATTACTTATGAACCTCGGAAAGCCATAAAAGCTCAAGCCTTGGCAGACTTTATTGCCGAAGTACCCATCACCGAGGACAGCCATATGGATCCCGGCAGAGGTGAGCCAGAATGGACTTTGTATGTCGACGGAGCCTCGGGCTCCGAACACCAGGGAGCTGGGGTAATTATCAGAGGCCCCGAAGGTCTAGAAGTAATGAAAGCCATCAAGTTCGGCTTTAACGTCACCAACAATATGGCTGAGTACGAAGCTCTCATAGCAGGGTTACGCCTAGCCAGAAAAATTGGTATAAAAAAATTAAAAGCCCACAACGATTCCCAACTGGTAGTTCGACAAACAGCAGGGGACTACGGGGCGAAGGACCCGACCTTGGCAAAATACCATGAACTGGTAGCAAAGCTTATCCGAGAGTTTGACACCATACAAATTGAAAATGTGCCTCGTCGAGATAATGCCGAGGCAGATTGTTTAGCAAAGTCGAAAACATGCACCGAGGTGCTAAACCACCCGAGCATTGCAGTGCTGAGCATATTAACTCCGGGAAAAGGCTGGAGAGATCCGATAAAAAGATATCTCACAACTAGTGCGCTCCCCGAAGACCCCAACGAAGCGGTGAAGGTACAGAGACGTTCTGGTCGTTTCTTCCTAATTGGAGAAGAATTATATCGGCAGGGATATGCGAATTCACTGTAGAGGTGTGTTGGCGAAGAGGATACTGAAATGATCCTCGAAGAAGTTCACGAAGGCGCTTGTGGTTCGCACATTGGAACCGACGCTCTAGCAGCAGTAATACTTCGCCAAGGATATTTTTGGCCTACCCTAAGAAAGGACGCTAGGCAGTTCGTCCAGAAGTGTGGTAATTGCCAAAGACACGCGAATATCCAAAGGACACCCTCGGAATTGGTAACTTCGGCTGACTATCCCTGGCCCTTCGCAGTTTGGGGCATAGACCTCATTGGGCCACTCCCGACAGCGCCTGGAGGCGTGAAGTTCTGCGTAGTCGCAGTAGACTATTTCTCTAAATGGGTCGAGGCAGAACCCTTGGTGACTATCTCGGCAAAAGATGTGCAGAAGTTCGTATGGAAGAACATTGTATGCAGATTTGGCATACCGAAGGTACTAGTAGCCGACAATGGGTCCCAGTTTATAGACAAAGGGTTCCAAGAATTTATCAACAACCTCGGAATAAAGATGCACTTCGCCCCAGTAGCTCACCCCCAAAGCAATGGGCAAGTAGAAGTATCTAACAGGACCATAAAAGATGGTCTGAAAAAGAGGCTGGGGGAAGCAAAAGGGAAATGGCCAGGAGAGCTCCCAAGTGTGTTATGGAGCTACCGAACAACACCCCGAAGAGCCACAGGGGAGACACCTTTTTCACTTGTTTTCGGTACGGAGGCTATCATCCCAATCGAGGTAGTGCAACCATCAGTGCGAGTCCAAGTGTTTGATGAAAGGGGAAATGACCTCGGCCTGAGAACCAAGCTTGACCTCGTCGGCGAACACAGAGAAATAGCCGAGCTGAGAAGAAAAGCTTTTCAGCAAAGAGTGGCCGCGGCTATAAACTTGCGAGCCAGGCCAAAGGGAATAAAGGAAGGGGACCTCGTTCTCCGAAAGGCTGAATTTGGACCCCGAAGGCCATCCCACGGGGTACTTCGCGCAAATTGGGAAGGTCCTTATCTAGTACTTGCCGAAGTACGAAAAGGAGTTTACAAGCTCGGTGACGCCGAAGGCATAGAATTAAAAAATACATGGCATTCGGATGCCTTGAAAAAATTCTATGCTTAGGATTTTGGTGGGAAAATTGTATTGTATAAGTACAAAAGACTTAGCCAAATTTCTTGAACGTAAATTGTACAAGTTAGAATTTCGCAAGGGTGATCGCCGTGATAAGCGTAAATATGATTTTCCGAAGTCTCTTGAGCGAACGTGTTCGGGACAATGGGAAATGAAAAATTTCTAAGTACAAAAGACGTAGCCAAAATTTTTCAAAAGAAAGAAAGAATCTTTATTAAGATAGACCTGCTTACAAAGAAGGAAGCTCGCCAAAAAAGTACAAGGAAGGAGAAAAAGAAAGAAGGCAAAGGACCCTAAGGCAAGCTAAGGAATCTCGGCATCTCGGGAGCCACCAGTTCTTGCGGCCTTATCCACCGCCTTCGACGCCGGAAGAGGGAAGGGCAGTTTAAGGTGCTTAATTTTGGACCAAGACCACCGAGGAGCCTCAGGGATGTTTAGGGCCTCCAAAAAGGAGAGGTCCAGATCTGGGAACCTCTGCAGAACTTGATGCCGAGCGAGGCAAAAGCCATCTTGAAAACCGACCTTTGTCATCTCTTCGGCTTTCTCCTTCTCGACCCCTAAAGCGTCAAGTTCATTCTCCAGATCTGCGATCTCCTTCTTCAGTGCCTTCATCTTCTTCTTCTTCGGCTCCTTCTTCAAAGACTCGACCTCGGCCTGGAGCACGGCCTTTTCAGCAAGCACCTTCGTCAGGAACGCCTCAGACTCTGACTTTTCCTTCTGATGTGCTTCGTTTGCCGAAGTCAGCTCTGCCACCTTGGAGCCAAGGTCAGAAATCTTTTGGGAGGAGTCCTTCAAAAGCTCCTCTTTTTCCCTCAAAAACTCCTCCCGAACGGCAGCAACCTCCTTCTCCACAGCTTGAGCCATCTCCCTGTTCTTGGCGGCCAAGTCAGAGCACATGGCCTTAGATTTTTCCAGGCAGTCTAAGACCGAGAATCGGAACGCTGCCTGCTTCGCCGCCCGAAGTCTGAGTAGGCCAGTGTACCCCAACAGCTGCAAAGAAGTAAGAACAAACTCAGTAAGACAAAAAAATGAGCCAAGAACTTAGAAGAAATCAAAAGGAAAAAACAAAGGCGTGAAGTATACCTGGGCAGCGTGCTCAGAAACTCTGGCAGCAAGGGACTCATCGTCCGGGCACGCCTCGGAAATGGCCTTGAAGGAGGCCTCGGTGAGGATCCCCCTCGAAATTTGGTTGGCCATTAGCTGGGAGTCGCCGGAGTACAAGTTCATGTCCTCCGTAAACGACCAGAAAGGCTCCCTCGGGATCTTCCCCTTCGGGATATGGGAATCCCGAAGGGCTCGTTTCCGGGCGTGCTCGACCATCCAACCCGAAGACGGTACCTCCTCTGCAGGGCAAAACAAGAAGCTTGTCAAAACAAGTAATTCTCAAAGTACAAAAAATAAAAGCACCCCAGCTCGTCTAAAAAAAAAAAACGAACCTGGCGGCACCTCGGCGACATCATCGTCGGAGTCTCGGACTCCCTCGGCAGAGATCTCCTTGCCTTTGCTCTTGCGGCGCTCCTCGGCAGAAGGGACTTCCACCAAGGCGTCCAGAAGAGCCGCCGAGGAAGTGGGACTCCGAGGAGGGACGTCAGCGGCGACTTCGGTCGGCGGGACAGCAGCTGCGTCAGGCTCTTCGCGCACCTCCTCGGGAATTTCCGGGGGAGGAAGAGGCGCGTCTTTCTTCGCCCGCTTTGCCGAGGATGGCCCGGCCTCAGACGATTTCCGCCTTCGGGAAACGGCCTTCTTTGTTTGCTCCCCCTTCTCGGCTTGACCGAGGAAGAGCGCCTTGTAGTAAGCAGCGGACTCGTCGCCCATCTCTGAAAAAGAAGGAAAATATCAGTGTGAGTCTAAGTGGTATCCATAACAAAAAAAATTTTTTGGATAACTTACTCTCACAAAAGGCCTCGTAAGTAACCTCCTTCCGAAGGAGTTTCACCAGCCAGGAGTCTTTCCCGGTGATGGCAGGAGCCGGCATCCCGAGGTCCGTCTTATGCTCCTTCACTACCCCTAGTTCCCGAAGGACCTCTTCGGTCATCAGTTTCCACATGATGGGGAAAGGGTAGAGGGAGCGTGAAGGGACCTCGGAATCCCAGTCGGAGACTGCTCGGATCCGTCGGTCGAAGTCCGCGAATCTGGATGCCAACTCAGGAGTCAGCAGCATCCTCGGGTCTACGACGTCCATCTCCAATTTTCCCCGAGCCCACTTGGTCGGAACGTACGACCAGGCCTCCTCCATCTTCAGAAAGAAAAACTTTTGTTGCCACCCCCGCCAGCTGTCCTTAGTGGCGAAGGTGAACATATACTTTTTGCTCCCTGATCCCCGAGGTAGCATAAAGTAAAAGCCACCCTTCGGGACTGTGTAGAGCTTATAGTACTGCAAAAAAAGAATGAAATGGGGTTCTATTTTGAAAACGCCGCACATACAAAGGAAGGCGTTAAAGTAACAGTACGAGTTCGGGGGAAGTTGATTTACGGCAATGCCATGAAATTGGCAAAAGTCGCAAATCACCCTCGAGGGAGGGTACCGAAGTCCGGCCTTCAGTTGGGCGCGAAAAACGGTAACCTCATTTTGGCGGTTCATAAAACTGACCTCCTGAGGTCCAGGAAGTCTGGTGGTGGCGTAAGAAGGAAGAAAGAACTTTTCGGTCCATCTTTCCAATTTTTCTGAGGTCGTACAGCAAGTATGACCGAGAAGGGGAAGCCAACTTTCCGGGATAGGGGAAACAGTTGGCGAAGACATTTTTGAAGAAAAAATGACTTCGGGGAATGAAAAACCGACTTCGGGAAATCTTTAAAATCAAAAGACTCTGGAAATCAAAACCCACCGAATCTTTTGCCAAAATCTGGGTTTGAAGCCGCCGTCGTGAAAAGTGGCCGAAAAAACTCCGTCAACAGCACCAAAAAACAGGGGAAAATGCAAGAACGATTAGAAGGCAGGAGGGAAGCAAAAGCAGAAGCAAAAGGAGATTATGACGGAATAGCATATATATAGGCCGAGGGGGGTAGGCGAACCGGCGTCATAAGTACTCCGCGAAGGCGAACAGTCGCCATAACTGCTCATTGCGCATAAAAAGGCGCGCCTGCTGTATCCGATGCAGTCCCCGCCAATAACAAGCTGCCACGTGTCAGCCATCGCGCCAAAAGAAGGACACGCCTTCTGACACCCCTAAACCCTGGGCGCGCCGCTCCAGACTGACACGCCTGGTTACGAGACGCGACGTTGCGCAGACCTACAAAAGGAGAGAAGTAGGCTACCTCGAAGACACCAAAAGACAGGCTATGGGCGAACAGCCTACGTCTTCGGACAAAAGGTCCATCTTCGGCACAGGTATTACACCCAAGGCCCCGAAGGGCGCTCTCCGAAAGCTGACAAGCCGAAGTTTCCACTTCGGCTTTCTGAAGGGGGGCCTGTGATAGCCGAAGGGCTATCGCCTCTCTCACTACATACTTCCTGCCAAAAGCGTGGCCGGGAAACCTGGCGTCATCCGAAGGAAGCGCTAACACTGACCTCGGAAGAGGCGAAGTCAAACGCCTCGAACTCAGGACTTCGGCTAGAACGTCAGGAATTTCAAAGATGTTGCCGGCTCCCCCGGGGGACCAAACGGATCGTCTTCGGGGATAAAGAACCAGCTATTGCAAGCAGGAGAGACTCTCCCCGAAGGCGGAACCCCCGAACCAGGGAAATCCCCGAACTACGGGCATAATTCCCGAAGAAGGGCATCCGTACCAAAGGACGGCCTCGCCCAGAGGACCTCGGGAGTACGGCATGAGCATTTAAGGAGCCTCTGACATGTCGCCCACAGGCGTTACACGCCGCCTCAAACGGCGGTCTGATGCGCCGACGCCGTTCGAGTCTTGTCACAACCTGTCTCAGTCCAAGACTCAATGAGCCTATAAACGGCTACTTGTCCCCTACGCCCGAAGGTACAGAGAGCATCCGACCGAACACGTGTCATGATCTGAACAGGCTGGGCATTCCTATAAATACCAGGAAACAGGCCCTGGCAAAAGATCGGACCCTCTCTCCCGGAGAAAACACAAGCAGGCAAGGCCTTCTAACCCCTTAGTGCTCCTCCTCTATCTCCTCTCAGGACACTGACTTGGGCGTCGGAGGCTCCTCCCCGGAAAAATACTCCGGGGACCTCCTAACCCTTTTTTCTGAGCATTTCAGGCACACTCCTATGGGAAACCTTTGCTCCAGACATTCTTCCCTTCAGGAAGTCCCTCCCGAAGTCATAATGTCACCCGACGAAGATGCTGCCGGGCATCAATAACCATATTATAGCATCTGAAAATTGATACCATAGGGTTCAATTTTATCTTTTGCTAAATTTTGTTTCTTTGCTTAATCATTGATGAAAATAATTTCAATGAATTTTGTTTAATTATCCTTAATTTTTAATTTAATTTCAAACCTTAGATCAATCGAATATGAAATCTCAAAATGTTCTTGAAATTTCAGAACTTTATCAAATTTATCAAGAATTTGAAATAAACATCTTGTTCAAACTGTGAGTCATATCTGATTAATCAGATTTGAATAAATAATCTATTTCAAAATTTTATCAAATTCACTAAGACCAGATTTCTAAAAAATTCATCGAGTATTTAAATTACCTTCATTTAATTTCTTTCCAACTTCTAAAAAATGAGGAAGAATTTAAGTTATCTAAACAATTTGAGAATTTTGCCTAACCAATAATTTTTTGTATTATTACTTTTTAACACACATCATGAGTTCTAAGTAAAACTAAAATAAAACAATTTCTAAAAAAATTAAAGACATAAGTAAATACATATCCTAACTTATTTATATGCGAATTCAGTAGTCCAATAAAATCCATGGGCCAAACAAACAAACAAATAAAAACAATAAAAGGCTTGCTGTCACTGTCAGTGACCAATCTGTAAAAAGAGAAATATGTTAGTGACCTTGATGAACGAAATAAAAAAAAAATCAGAGGGGCTAAATGAGAGTTTTACCGAAAAGATAAGAAGGTTGACTGGGTCAGCCGAATGGATCGGGACGGGATCGTGGGAAAGCGGGTCGCGATCGGGTTCAGCTTCGATTAGTTCTACGGCGGCGACAACTAGGCGGCGAGGGGGCTGGGCATCGACGGCGAAAGCTGGGGCGGCTCTTGGATTTTGGACTTCAAGCAGAGAACGCGGAGCACAGCGGATTGCATAGGAAACCGTGGGGGATCGCGGTGCAAGGGCTCCTTTCTCCTCGGTTTGTTTCACCGGCGACGGAGGGAGCGATGAGGGTAGGCCGATGATGGCGGATGGAAGCTGGAGAGGGACCTTCGACGGCGTCGAGTCTGGCGGCTGAAGGCTGGAAGCGCAAACGTCGCGCAACAGAGGAGCCCAGGGGTGATGCCGGCGAGGGAAGAAGAACAGGGTTTCTGGGAAGGGCTGCTAGAGAGCCAGGGACTAAAGATGAAACTTCACCTTTTTTTCAGGCTGGAGCTTAGGGTTTCGAAATTCTTCCACTTTTTACCCAAGTGGTGAGTCATATTTATATTAGAAGGGTTATAAACGTGGTTAACAAGGATTTTAAGAGTTTAAAACTCATCCAAATTCAATTTGAAACTGTTAGGATATAATTTAGCTAGAGTACTTCTTCAAGTTTAGGAAAACTCTTGAATTGCTAACTCTGTTCCAACCTCTATGTGAATTTTCAATTTCATCAAATACTTTTCTAATTTGTTAATTGAGCTCAAAATTTTACAAATTTGCACAGATTTACCCAAAATTTTATTATTTTTTCAGATTTTTCCCAAACTTTTCAATTTTGCTTAGAACTTTCTAAAATCTCTTTGTTTCCACCTAAGTTTTCCCCTTTTGCCTAAATTGACCCTACAAAATCTTCAGGACTCCAAATTAATACCTAAACTAAATTAATTCCTATTTTAACCCAAAACGGCCAATTTGAATTCTTAAAAACTCATAGCACTAAATAATCTAAATGTGTCTAATCCTACCCACTTCCTAAGTTATAAAATGACCAAAGTGTCCCTGAAAACAAAAATGCTCCCTAAAATAAATTTTTTAATCTAAAACTTAAACAAAAGTAAGTGTCCGGACAAAATTGGATGTCAACACTTCTCATTCACAAAACTCTTTTTTATCACCATTAGCGTGGGATCATCTAGTTCTCCTGATGCTCTATGGTAAATAGATCTAAGCAATACTTTTCAATGTTAGTGGCTTATGTGAAGACCGAAAGGTGAAAAATTGCAAGCATCGATGATGAAAAGTTTTTGAATAATAGATCAGGTGATTGTGTGAGAATTTTTTTTATCTATTCATTATATTAGACATTATGTTGGTTGTTATACTATTAGGTGTTAATCTACCTTTTATTAGTCGACTTGTCTATTGCTTCTTTTTACTAATTAGTCATTCTCTATCCAGGTTTGTTCTAATTATTTATGAATTATTTATTCTAGTTTTATTCTGGTTTACATAAAAAGTTAGACTTGATTCAATTCTCTTTCTTCAATTAGGTGACGCAAAAATAAGCAGCCTTTTTAATGACCAGTTTTATGTTCTTATTCTTTCTTAAAATCTCATGCCGTTGTTGGTTTATAAAATGTCATTTGATTAAATTTTGATTGGAATAAAACATCTTTTGTAAATAAAAAAAACATTAATAGTAGAAACTACTTGTTAAACCTTGGTATATATCTCCCACGCAACAAAATACATAAAAAAAAATGAACATAAAATCATTATACGGATACAAAAAGATGGTTTTCAAGGTTAGAATATGATACTACCTCTATGACTATTATGACGCGTTTTCTCTTTCACATAATTTAAGGTAATCTCAATTTTTCGGATTGAATAAACACATTATTTTAGCTTTAAATTTGTATAAAATACTTTATTTACATTACCTTATTCGATGATATTTTTCATTCAATACTTATCTGTTGTACTTTCACCACTCGGAGAATAGTTTCACCAGCTATATAACCATACCTGAAACTAAGAAATTTAATATTTTGAAGAAAAAAAAAAGATGCTACTAATCAGTAACTTATTATATATTCTCGTATTTTCTCAGGTATGGCAGCGGTGATACTTGCACAACCAGATATCGCGTCGGAGCCCTCCAACATGTGTGATTTAGACTCATTTCCCCTCCCGATTGCAAATTGTCTTCCGGGTGCATGCATGAAGAGGTGTCTAGTGGTCTACCAATTAGCAACGGATGCTTATTGTCGTGGAGCCGACAATTGTTGCTGTGTAGTGTGACATAACTACCCTCAATTCTCCTTCCCATTTTCTAAGAAATGTTACCATCATCAACTAGCAATTTCATTAGGAAGTTTAATTGCAATATTGTGTGGACTATTTTATGCTTTTCAATTGGTTTTGAGTTGGATGGTTAATTAAAAATCTATTAGATACACAATTATAGTAGCTATCACATACGTCAAGATACCACAAACGTTATATATAAATATAAACCCTTTGAGTTTCAGATGAAATTAAAATTTGATCTCTTTTGTTAAAAAAATTTACACTATGCATATTGAATATATATGAGCTTTTTTTTTTAACAGTGTCTGATATCAATTTTTTAATATGTAATTTAAATTGTACAGTGTATTTCTTCCAATAAATTTAAACTAGTCAACAATAGTTGGGTAATTGGTTAGCGGTTTGAGTTTCTCTTTCTCGCTCATGTGCCCCAAAATGTTCCTTATTTTTCGGGCCCTTCTACGTTGCAATATCAAGAAACTACCGTAAGCCTCTAGGTCGTCCGATTAGTAAATCAATTGTGGGCCGTTGATCAATCTTTTCTTCCCTAACTGTTCGATCTCTATTTTGTTTCCTAACCGTCCGATCAGGGAACCACCTATTAACTGCTACTTAAAAAAATGAATTGGCTAGAAAAAAAAAAAAAGACTAAATTTAGGACTGCTAGAGAGTCAGTATTTGTGTAAGAAGGACGATGATATGAAGTTTATGTGGGAGTGAGAAGTGCATTGAGGCCAAAGATAAGGAGATCGAAGGAATAGAACAAGTAGTCGTGACAAATTGAAGGGATTTTTGGTATATGGTATTTTAAGAGAAAAAGTGAAAATAACAAATAACTTTTTTTACTTTAATCTACGGCAAACCAAATAGTTCAATAGATATGGACAAATGGAGTATTTAATAACTTCATATTTCCTTCCATATGCTATTTGATTATAGTTGTTCCTTATCAGATGCTTCTTATTCTCTTGTTGAATATACTTGTTCTTTTGCCTAATCTTGTTGTTTCATATTAAATCTACATATTTCTTTCGCAATTTACTCATGTTCCCCTTTACATAAGTAGTTCTCTGTTGAAACGCTCTTATTTTCTTCTGCTTTTTTACTGTTTCTTGATTTTATATTCTTATTTTGGTTATAATTTTCTATTGTTTTCTAAATAACTTTGAGATTCTTTATACGTTGTTGTTGTTCTTCATTTGTTCCATTGCACTTTATTGTATGTTCGCTATTTTCTAAAAGAACAAGTTCTTAAAAATGTGATTTCTTATGTTAAATATATTTGAATTTAAAGAGAATATGATGCATGAAAAATAAGATAAAACAAAAAGGTTCAAAGAAAAGAAAACGGAAACAAAGCAAAAAAAAAAAAAAAAGCATAAAATGCGCAAACAAATAAAAGGAAAAAAAATGAGAAGAGAAAGAAGTGGAAACATGTGCGCTTCGTGACTTCACTAGAGCGTTGGTTGAAAATAAGTTACTTCAATAAAGTTTAAGGACTACATGCAGGATTTAAACCAAGGTTTTTAATATTGTACCAATAGTACATCTTAGTACCGTCACTCAAACGGTACTGAACTAATAAGCCTCGTCTCATCTTTTGTATTACAGTGTATTGGCCGGTATATTTATCTCAGTTGTCTCATTGTCTAGAGCAGTATGCACTCCATACTCTATTCCAAGGGTTGAAAATAAGTTACTTTAATAAAGGTTAGGGCTAAAAGCAAGATTTAAACCAAGATTTTTAATATCAAACCAAAGCAGTAAATTTTGTCTCGTTCTTTGTACTAGAGTGTATTAGCTAGTACATTCACCTCAGTTGTCTCACATTCTTGGATAGTACTCCCTCCATACCAAAATGTGCATAAAATGCTTCTTAAAATGAGGTTACTGGAGTTAAACTCTCCACCCACATGGTCATGGAGAAAAGTTACAACTATTACGCCACCAGCTACTCTATTTTATTATGGATGACTACAATTTTCTATGATTAATTTCATTTGAATTTTAAAGCCTTCTACCCACTTTCAGCCCAACAATCAAGTGGGCCAAGCCTCCTATCCAACTTGCAATTTTTACTTTTGCTAAAATTTCACTACCTTTTTAACCAATAAAAGATTTCCACATTTTTTTTAGTGAATAAATTATAAAAAATTAAATTTGATTTTTCATATATGTTTAACTATTTTATTCCTCTTATTTTTCTATATTTGTTTGTAATTCACATTAATGCCTTTTTTCAGAGGAACTCTACTATGTTTATTTTATTTGTTGAATTAATGGATAAAATTTTGAAATGAAGAGTAGATTGCTTATGCTTTTTAACTTCTTTTTTATATGTTGATGGCTTGTTATATCCTTGTGTGTGACTTAGACCTTAGAGTTGAATATTAAAATTTTTAACATATTAATATATTTCATTTATAATTAGATATATATATATATATGATAATACACATATAATATCCGATACAGTCAAGATGATACGATATGATACCAATACTACACCACATTATTGAAAAAACAATGCATCATCTGGTACGAGATTAATCTTGATTGAAACCCTAATGCTAAACTTTACGAGTAGGCCACTGAAAATTGCGCAATATTTCATGCTCGAGTCCAGCCCAATCGTTTCAGCGCTGTGTAACGTTAATGAGCACCTCCCAAGCCCCAAAATACCTACGGCCGCCCAAAAACCCTAGATCCCGGCTCTCCAGCGCGCCTCTCCCGAGCCGGCCTTAAACCTCCCGGCGCGATTGACCCCTGCCCGTCCTCGGAACGTCACCGACGCGGCCACCCTCTCATTCAGCCTGGTATGCTGTCCTTTTCAAAACTCTTGGCGTCCGCATTGCATGCTTATAAGATGATTTTTTGTAGCCATTAGTATCAGTTATAGGTTGAATTTATATACAGGTTATGCCAAATATCTGTTTTTTCAGATTCCTAGAGTTGCGCTCGTAAGAAAGTGCACAAGTTATGAGAATCTTATTCTTAACATTGTGTCTTTGTGTTTTCCTTCGATTTCTTTTGCGTTACTTGCAGGCTGCTGGTCTGTTTGTAGTTTGCGCTGTCCGTTTGGAGAAGTTTTCTTGTTTTGGTTTCAAATGACTTGAATCATCTTCCCTTTTTGCTCATTTGCAGGGAAGGCCTCTTTTTTGTTTTGATGGATGCTGTTGTGGTCCCCTTTACACCTACCAGTCATGTTTTGCCAAATGACTTGGTAGACCCTATTTTGCATTGTAATGGGGTTGACCCGGATGATGACAAAGAGCCAGAAAAGCAGCCGAGGAAGCACAGGGGAAAGAAATCCATGGTCTGGGATCACTTCACTTTGGTGACTGTTAGAGATGGATGTATTAGGGCCTGTTGTACGCGGTGCAAGAAATCATTTGCTTATATGACCGGTAATAAGGTGGCTGGCACAAGCCACCTCAAAAGACACATTGCGTTGGGTATCTGTCCAGCAAGTGGTCAGGAACGTACAGGGACAATGGTTCACAATGCTGAAATTGGAACTGTTCAACATAGGAAGCGGCATAGGGCAACTCCTGGTTTAGCAGGTGTCTCTTTTGATCAGGAACGCTGTGTCCATGAGATTGCCAAGATGATCGTAATGCATGACTATCCCCTCCATACAGTGGAGCACCCTGGTTTCATTGAATTTGTGCGGACCCTTCAACCCCAGTTCAGTATGGTGAGCTTCAATTCAATTGAAGGAGATTGTGTGGAGATGTTTTTGAGTGCGAAGCAGCGCCTTCTCAATTTCATTAATGAAATCCCTGGGCGCATTAGCCTTGCATTGGATTTGCAGACATCTGATGGAACAGTTGGCTACGTTTTCTTAACAGGGCACTTCATTGATAGTCAATGGAACTTTAGTCGCCGTGTTCTTAATGTAGTAATGGTTCCCTGTCCAGACTCAGATACTGCCTTGAGTGAAGCTGTTGTATCTTGCCTGTCAGATTGGAATTTGGAGAACAGACTATTTTCTCTAGCTCTAGATCAGTCTCTTTCAAATGACATCATAAATAACAACCTGAAAAGTCTACTCCCTGTTAAAAACCAGCATATCTTGGGTGGTCAACTGTCGATTCAAAATTGCTCTGCTCGTTTTCTAAGCGGCCTTGCACTTGATGCATTAGCAGCTGTTGAGGAAAGTGTTAAGAAAATCCGTGATAGTGTGAAATTTGTGAGGACTTCAATCACACATGAGGACAAATTCTTTGAGCTGAAGGAAAACCTTCAAGTTCCTAGCACCAGAGATCTAAACATTGATGACCAATCCAAATGGAATAAAACTTATGACATGCTGATTGCTGCTCTTGAGATAAAGGATGTTTTTTATTGCTTTGGAGCGTCTGAGCCTGCTTTCATGACTGGCCCGTCAACCGATGATTGGAAGCGAATTGAGATTGCTTGTAAATACTTGAGGCTTTTCTATGATGCTGCTAACACTTTAACTGCCCCCACATACCCAACTGCCTCTACATTCTTTCATGAGCTATCAAAAATCCAGCAAGAGCTGACACATGCAGCCATGAGTGAGGACCCCTTCATCAGTAACCTAACCAAGTCTCTGAAAGAAAATTTTGATCGATACTGGAACAGTAGCTTCCTTGTTTTGGCAGCTGCTGTTGTCATGGATCCCAGATTCAAAATGCAGTTTATTGAGTTCACTTTCTCAAGGATCTATGGTAAGGATGCTGAAGGGTGGGTGAAGGTAGTTGATGATGGTGTTCATGAACTCTTTTTCGAGTATGCCAAAGAAATGTTTCCTCCTGAACAGTTTGAGGATCCTCCGCCAGGAAGTTTCATGGAAGAGGACAATGAGGGCACCATCCCAGGCATTGAAATGCCTGAGGAAGGATCATTCCTTATGTACCTCGAAGATGGACACCCTCAAGAATTGCCTACGCATGATCCCCTTATTTCAGCAGGAGATGGGCTTTCAGATTTTGAGGTCTATTTCTCTGAGATTACTGGTGACTATGATTTGAACCTGGGATTGCAACAATATCTTGAAGAGTCCCTTTTGCCTCGTGAAGAAGATTTTGATATATTGGGGTGGTGGAAACTAAACCAGGCCAAGTACCCAGTCCTCTCCAAGATGGCGTCAGATTTTTTGTCCATTCCATTGTCAACCGTTGGCCCTGATTCTGTCTTTGGCGTGGAACGAAAGAAGATGGGTAGTTACCATAGTTCATTGCATCCGTTGACAGTTGAGGCACTCATTTGTGCAAAAGATTGGCTTCAGCATACTGCAACACAGTCAGAAACAAATAACCGTAGGTTGAAGGGGGAAACAAGTATTGGTAATGTGAAGATGGAAATAAATAATGGTAATTTGAAGTTGCAAACAAGTAATGGTTATGTGAAGATGGAAACAAGTAATGGTAATGTGAAGATGGAAAGAACAGTAGGTCACAACAGTTTTCCTTCATTTGCCGCCTTGCCTTTCTGAGCAGCTTCTGTTCCAACAGATCCATTCATAGCTAGAAATCAGTTAAGAGGCACCCAGGAGTGGTACAAACTTGAACAACTGGTTTTGATTGTAGCTTTTTAAGGGGGTTTGGGAATCCGTTTGTGGGTTGATTGTGTAACTGAACCACACAATTTTATATAAATGTTCAAAATTTTGGTTCGAGTGAGGGAGCAATTTGATCGTGTATAATATAAACTTTAAATCATGAAATTAAATACTATAGTGTACCACTTACTGCTGGTAAGCAATATGTTTTATAAATGTTTTCACAGTTTGTTATTTTATTGTACAGTATACTGCTGTATTTTATGATATTTTACATATTATTTACTTTTTATGTACATTTTGTTAAAAAATTACAGTATGCCTCAAATATTGTGATATATGTATTGCAGTATTTTATTTTTTAGTGATGCGTGTGAGATATTTTTTTTTATCATTTTACATCAAAATATCATAAATATATAAAATATTAAAATATAATTAATACACATGTCAGAAAATAAATATTTACTTTTATTTTTTTAGTTACTGTTTTTAGTTGACATTAAAATTTAATAGTTATTTTGAGTCACCTAAGAATTCAATGTGATATTTGAAAATGTATTGTTATTATTAAAGTATTATTTTTTTTTCTTATATCAATAAATTTTATTTTTTAGTATTATTTATTTTTCTGTATATATAACATTTTTTTATGTTTTTTGTAGTAAAAAATATCTTCTATCATATATATTTTATTTATATTTGACAAATTATGATGAGAAAAATCAGAATATATATAAAATGTGTAAAAAAATTATTAAATTTATGTTATTTTAAAATAATATTCTAACATTTATTTATTTATTTATTTTTATAAAATGATAACAGCATATAGTATGTTATACCTTAAAATTTTAATATGCGTTATACCTGACGCCAACGATATTTAACACATTCCTCGTGGTAAGGCTAAAATACGCCTGCCACATAAGGAGTACCCACAATTTCCTGTTATTTACGAGTCTTCCGCCATCAATTCTTCTTCCCCAAATCGCACCTCTCACTCCTTTCTCTTGCCCGATCTTTTCTTCTCTCAATCATAGCGTCTATCGCCAGCCTCCTTCACCAAGCTTGAATGGACAGAATGTTTACGGCCCCTTGCTCGCCGTCGTTTGCCAGTACGAGCGAGCCCATAAACATTTGACCACTGTTGGCCCTCTATTGGTCACCGCCATCACGGATTGTGCCTAGAGAGATCTGGACGTAGGAAACGAGTCTTGCGGCGGAACTCGGCCAGTGGGTCATGGCAGTCATGGTTAGGTTGGCCTTCGATGTCTCCACACTGGTGAACTCCAGAAATGGTGTCATGTCAAGCTTGTTGGTGGACGAGTCCGTGGCCTGCCGGATGGTGAACTTGTCGAATTTGGCAATTTGCAAGAAGAACTCGCTGAAGCTGTAATTGATCAAGTCTTGTTGCTGGAACTTGAACGGGTCAACACAGAAGTTGTCTTGGTGGAGCAAGGTGGTCTGTGGGTGGTAGCAGAAATTGAAGGTCCAGCAGCTGGAGACGATTGTGCTTCGTCGTTTGTCCCAGCCTGCAGCATCCTACCTCCGTCGTGTATGTTGTTCCATTAATAAGAAATACTATTATTTTATCTATATAAATATGTTATTTTGTAATATA
Source organism: Aquilaria sinensis (assembly GCA_005392925.1). Lineage (NCBI taxonomy): Eukaryota > Viridiplantae > Streptophyta > Magnoliopsida > Malvales > Thymelaeaceae > Aquilaria > Aquilaria sinensis. Next base: position 146,862 of record SMDT01000233.1, read on the forward strand.
TTATTTATTTCATATGATATGTTATTTTATCTATATAAATATGTTATTCTGTTTAGTAAGACATAATATTTTATTCATATAATTGTGTTGTTTTATAATATATTGTTCAATTCGTAAAATGTAATATTCGTAAATAATATTATTCCGCTCAATAAGAAGTATTGTTCCATTCAGACAAATATATTATTTTGGATTATATTGTTCATTTTGTAGGATGTGTTATTCATAAATAATGTTATTTTGTTTGGTGAAAGTATTGTTTTATTCATAAAAATTGTGTTGTTCATTTCTTAAGATGTATTATTTATAAATAATATTGTTCAGTTCAATAAGAAGTGTTATTCGTATCATAGGATATGCTATTCAAGCATAGTAACATTTTTGTAAATAATATATTATTCTATAATATATTGTTTATTTCGTAAGATATGTTATTCATAATTTTTGCTGTTATTTTCAATAGAAAATGTTATTCCATTAACACAAATATATTATTCTATATAATGGTGTTTATCTAGTAAGACATATTATTTCATTCTTTCAACTTTATTATTCAATTTACACAAATATGTTACCCCTTCCATCACAGAGGTTTTGGTACATTTAACTTTTTATTGTATTTTGAATTAATTTTATTCATATTATTGTTTGTTAAAAAAATAAAAAATATATATATTTAGAAACTACATATCTTGAATTATCATTCATATACAAAATTTTTTTTTTATATATTAGAATGTTAAAAATAAAAAATTTTAAATTAATTATAAAAAATAAATATAGCAAAACTTTTGAAATGGGAGAATATTTCATAAAATATAAGAGTGAGGCGTACGTTGATGCACCAGGTTCACCGCGTTGCAAAGTTTCTTCCCAATTTAATTATTGATGGGTCTACCAGACACGTTTAAAAAATGCAATTGCAAGGCACAACATGAGTGATGTGGTAGTGTAAATTGTTCCAAAAGACCGACAGCTATTTACACTCTCACCCTTTAACTAAAATGAAATTATACTCCTGCCATGTTTTTTGGGATATTGTCCGTAAAAAGTTGAATTATTTCTTGTTTCTCAAAAGCTTTAATATTTAATTTATCCTATTATTCTCATTTAAAAACTCATTATACAAAACTAAAAAGGGAATAGTTTCTTTTCCTAACCCTCATTAAAATGCTTACTGCAAAAAAAACCCAAAAATGAATTTTAGTTTTAGGGGTGAAAAAATAATAATATAATTATATACATTTTAATTTTTGTGTCCAGTTAATTTAGGATTGAGGAAGTATTATTGGTCCTATACTAGACATGATGTTGTGATTTAACAAATCAATGCCCGCACTCTGATGCGGGAATCTAAACTAATATTGTTTTAAAATGATAGACAGCTCAAATCTATACCTTCTAAAAATAAAACTTGCAATTCACATTTTTTTTAAAATAAATTATCAACATATGCAAAAAAAAATTTAATAATACATTTGGATCTAGAATTAATAAAACATAACATGAAGCAATTCAACTATCTAGTGCTTAAGCTGATAAACAAAAATCAAAAGAGAGGAAGACCTAATACTGTTTTTCATGCTTTATTACTTACCCGGGCACTGTAAATGCTTTAAATCACCTTCAGCTGCCCAGGAAACACACAAAGCTAAATACCTAACACAATATAGACTGAGTTAGAAACAAACTTGTGAAGAAACCAAATTCATACAAACTGTTGGACAATTTAACTTAAAGCTAGAACTCCAATAGATTAGATTAGATGCATATTTCAGTACCAATAGCTTCCTACTCTTCATCATTCGTCATTCATAGCACGTCATAATTACTTAGTAATCATGACCGCCACAATCAATAACCCATATAACAATTCCTTTCCACCTCACCACGCTACCACTTCTTCAGCCAGTGCCAATACATCTCTTCCAGAATGATTCTTCCTTAGCAAGCAACCAAAGTGAAATGAAAATGGCGTCGTTTCAATCAACACGTGGCCAAATTTGGGCATTTTCAAAACCTTTAAAGTATTATATAGATATGGCTATACTACATGTAATGTTGTGATTTCAGACGTTTACTTAAAGAAACATTTATTTAGGCAAAAATTTCAAATTTGTCACTAATGGTTGGGGTTGGAATCAAATTTACCATTGAAGTTTTTTTATTCAAATCTACCACTAATATTTTAAAATGATTCAAATGTATCACTAACCATTAAAAAATAATAGGAAATAGTAAAATAGTAGATTTTGAAATCTTATGGTGGTTATGTAATTTTCAAAAAATAATAGGGACTTCAAGTAATTTTTTTCTTATAGGTGAAAAAATATCAAATTTCTTACAAATGTTTTGGAGTGCTTTCAAATTAATTGACCACTAAATTTTTTTATTATAATCAACCAGTTGCCTAATCGCCACTGGCTAGTGGTAATTCTGTCATCTCTCCATGGCACCAAAATCACATTACCATTATACCACCATTTACAAGCCTAGTCTAGAAACAACATTAAACTGGAAGTAGCCTGTTCTTGCCATTTCAAGTCATAACTCCTCTATTCTCCCTCAACCTTGCAACTAATTTTGTTCAAGAGACTTTGCTTGTTCGTTGACGGATGAGGGGCGTGAACTCACATGCAGCCATTAACAACTGAAACAACATCACAAATCAAAGCCAATGCCTCATTCTCACACTAGAAACTAAACTCCTAAAAAAACCAAAATTGAAAACTAATAAATTAAAATAAAAGTTTTTCCTTTTTTAACTTTAAACCTCAATCTACAAAAAAAACCTAGTAGGAACTTGAAAATATGGCTTTCAAAAAGTTTGAAGAAGAGAGAGAAGAATCGAATCATGTAAAAACCTTTAAAATCTAAAATTTTTTATCAGTAGCCGTCATGGACAATGGCCAAAAAATCTTCAAACGGTAGCCTATGGTGGCTAACTGAGATCCTCAAAAGAAAGAGAGTAATTTCTCACAACTAATTACCTAAGGTCTTTGAATTTTATTAAAAGTTACATTATCACAAAAAAAAATTGAACATATTACTTTTAATGTTTTCTATTAGTTTTTTAATAGATGGCGGCATATTCTCTCCTAATTTAAAATTTTAATAGTATATTTGAATTATTTTAAAACATTAGTAGTAGATTCGGACAAAAAAAACTTTACTTATAAATTTTGGATGTTTGCCTCTGCTTATTGTAGGGACTTAGGCCTTTAGTTGCAGAACATTTGTTTATTGGAAGAAATAAAGCGTCCAACTTGATGGTGTGACAGAAAAGAAATAATGAAAGGAGATGCGAACCCAAAAAACCAAAGAATTGTACATTTCCTAATGTTATTAAAATTGGTATTTAGATTTCAAATAAAACTGTTTTTTTTTCTGTAAATTATGGTCATATAATCAAATTAGAATCATAATTATAATTGTCAAATCTAATTAAATTATTTTTCCTATTTGGATGGTAAAATTCTAAGATTAGAATACAACCGAGCCAATAATCTTTACTTATTTGCGTGGCAGAAAAAGACTTTTAACTGCTGAGTGCTGAAACTTGGTTTTGGGGCAATTTCATCGCTTCTATGATAAAGTCACTAATCCCAAAGATTTTTATCGTTTTTTGGGAACCCGAGATTGCCCAAAGGATTTACATTTTGTAGTTTAGTTAGGAGTATGTCAAATTATTTACACGACGTATTTACAAAAGTTAAAAAGATATTTTGGCAACAAAAATCTTCAATTCTTCATTGGTCCATCATCCTCGACGATTTGCAGTTAGCCGCCATGGCTTCGTCTCTTCTTCATCCAATTCCTAACCCATCAGTCCTCTCCCTCTATCCCAACTTACACCCCAAAACTCCCCGCCTCCTCCGCTTCACAATCAACTGCGCCGACCCTTCTTCTCGCCCCCCGCCGCCGCCGCCAGATTTTCCCTCTGCTCCATCGGAAACCACCATCAGCGCGGACAAGTTCCCCATCGAGAAGCGGAGGAGGTCGGAGATTCTCCGCGAGAGAAAGCCCGGAACGGCCGTGTCAAAGCCAGAGCCGCCCAACTTTGAGATAGGGTGGAAGCGGACGAAGCCCATTCTGTTGGAGAAGCCGACGGGATATGTTATTATGGACTTCCTAGGGAAGCTGGAGAAGCTGATGGGGAAGGAGTACGGTTCGGCAGACCTGCTGGCGAAGGCTGCAGAGATCGTGGCGGAGAGGGCGGTGGAGGAGGCGGAGGTGCTGATGGATGAAGGGAAGGTGGAGGAGAGAATGGTGACAGAGCTGATGAGAGTTCTGAGGCTAATGGAGATGGATGTAGCCATGGTTAAAGCTGCCGTCAAAGAGGAGACGGTCGCTCAGAGGCTTGAGCAGGCCAGGGCACGTTGTAGGCAAGCTATTCTTGTTGCCAATTCTTTCAGAACAAACTTGTGACCCAACCGACGACAGGAACTCAAATTCAGTAGAAAGAAAAGAACTTTTGCTCTATACGTTAATGCTATACATGATGCTTGTCTGCGACAAGGCGAACTTTATTTAGGGACTCTTTGAATGCTTGCCACGCAACCATATAATGGTCTTGGGATATCATACCTTCCTCGACTACTTGCATTGAGCGTCTGTACAAATGTTCAAACCGCTGAACAGGGTTTGCAGTATCGACGGCGTTCGACCTGCTATCAACTAAATACAGCCGCTTAAAATCTTTCCGCCATCGTGACGGTATGTACTGGAATGGGATCTCCTCTACCCCATTGAAGTTCAATATACACAGAGCGTGTCTGCAGAGGTAACCCTGAAAGTTAAAGCAACCACAGATGCACCGAACTTCCACTCCTACCTTATCATAGATTACCTCAAAGCTTCTGATCATAGTGTCGCCTTCTCCCTCCCGCTCTTTGACCGCGTATGTAATGATAGGTCCATTGACGTTCACCTGATTTACGCTGAAACACAGAGACATGGCTGCAACCTCATCTTGAAACCTCATGAATATTTCATTTGTGAACAGTTTGGAGATCTGTAGTTCATAATAACATCTAGTTCTCAACATTGGAGGAGAATCTCTCGACTCAATGTCATCAAGTGCTTCCTTTTCGCTCTTCTTTTTCAGAATCAGTCCATATGCATCCAAGAATTCTTTCAACGTGGTTTCTTCATGCAGGAAACCATCAAAAAATGAACTGAGAGACTCACCTCTCCGATAATTGCACCCAGCAAAAAAAGTATCTTTAAGGTAAACTGGCACCCATCTCTCTCGTTCTTCGTAGATGCTATGAAGCCATGCGTGGTCTATTAGTCCAAAACGATGAAGCATATTATCCCAAGCTATTTCAAACTCATCAACCTTTAAGGAGTCGTATACTGTTCTATCTAATACCATCTGAAACAAGCAAGACCCTTCAAACTCTCCTAAAGTCTCAGATATGCTTCGTAAGATATTAGTTGAATGCCATCGATGGTGTGCCCTTGGGAACACCTCAGAAATAGCAGTCTGCACGGCCTTGTTTTGCCCTGTAATTAAGGTTTGCGGAGGGCGGCCTGACATACATGTAAGCCATGCCCTAAACAGCCAAATATATGTTTCCAGAGTTTCATCTCCAAGCAAAGCACAGCCAAGTAAGATGGACTGGCCATGGTGATTTATGCCAACAAACACCACCAAGGGAATCTCGTATTTGTCTGACAAACAAGTGGTATCAACAGAGACCACATCGCCAAAGTAAGTGTATGCAGCCCTAGACATAGAATCCAACCAAAACACATTCCTCAAACATCCCTCATCATTCAGATCCATCAAGTAGATGAAGTTAGGATTTGTAAGCTGGATGCAGCTAAAAAAATTAGATATTATCCAGGTATCACCTTCTCTTAGATTCAAACATTTGGAGCGGTCAACAAAGGGGTTAATGTCTCTCACACCTGAGTTTGAATTCCCATGAGCATCAACTTGATGTGTCCGATACAACTTGATTGTTCTTACTTCAACATCAACAGCAGGCTCCACTTTCCTTTTAGACCCCACATCCATCTTCTTTTGTGATTTCGAGTTTTGTGCTCTTTCTAGGTCAAATTCATGATTGTGCTCAAGCTTGACTTCATCCACTCTCCATCTGCCAGATTCCACTAATCTCAACCGTATCATTGCAAGGCAACCAGTTCTAGTTTCCTTCCTACGACTATTTGCTTCTTTAATGGTCTTAAAACCCTCACAGTTACAGCAGAGCACAGCCCCACGTTTCTCTTTGCTGTTACGCTTTGTCCAAGAGGATTTAACCCGAATACCGAATCCTACATCCCTGGCGTAGCAATTATAATAGTTATAAGCATCATCATAGGAATTGAACTCCATTCCAAGAACCGGTGGAGGGTACTCGTTTTCCTGAGAGATGCCATTAACACCAGAAGCCACAATCATATCAACCTGCTTGGTTTCATAGTGATTTTCTTCAATTTCCAGCATTTGCTCACAGTCATTATCAAGGTCATTGCTGCTGATTTCAAGACAGTTCTCTTCTAGGTCAAGGCCATTGCTTTCAAGGACAAGGTCATTTCCATCAATATCCAGGTCATTCTCCTCCATTTCACGATCATCACTTTTTTCCTCAAGCAAGTCATCACCATTCTGAGAACCCTCTTCCATCTGAAAAGCAAATCCAACAACATTAATAAGAGCATTACTATGAAATAAAAAAATAAAATAAAATAAGATTACTAACATATTTCAAGGAACTATATAATTTGAGTGTTTTTTCAGGATTTCATCACATTTAGATTCAATTTTCCATTTTCATTTCTTTTTCCATGGTTTTCACAAACTTTTCTATCTTCCACTTCAAAAATTGTTATGCCACCTTCACAAATGGCAGCGGGCAGCCATAAGGGAAAAACAATTCAATCTTACAACTCTCACATGAAACTCCATTCTAGTTATTAAAATGAAAATTCACATAAGACTCAAAAAGGTACTCCAAGTCTTCATTTTGTCATGCAATACCAACATTGGACTTTGGTGAACACTAAAAAGCACATTTCTGTATGTGTGTTCAAGAATTCAAATAAAATATGAAAGTGAAAACAATTTGGTGTACCCATGTCAGATAAAGGTGGATGTCAAACACCTAAAGTCGAGATTGAGTAACAGAACAAGACAGCTCATTAACCATCAAACACTCATCTTGTCTTTCCTTTCAATGATGAAACTTTAGTCATATATTTATTCCATAGAAGTAAGACTATGCAGTCATACACACCCAAACAGAACCAAACCATTTCTTGTTGAAAACAGATTATTCTAACACCTTCGATCCTGCATTATCTCTATAATGAAAGATTCATTGCAGCATCATCAGAGTGCCAGTAAGTAAATTATTACAACAATAAATAGTCTAAAGCTTCACCTAACTCCCTGCAGTTATTACCAATGCCTGTTAACCCAAATGGAAAGAGTGCATAACCATCTCACTTAAAAACCAAAAGAGCTCCTGTGAAAGTCTTGTGTAACAAGTCTTCCAACTCATCCAAACAATGCAGAGATGAATAGCAAGAATGCTTATCGTCATTCTTCTCAAAGAAAAGGCTCAACCAAGCCCAAACATCGTCTCCAACACTACTACCAAGCACCCCAGAAACTATCACAACTGAAAGACCAATATTCTACCCCTCACTCATCCCAGAGCACTGTAAGATAAGATGAGCAAAAAGATGGCTTCTACCTTGCACAAAAAAGGCCCATCAACAAGAAAATTCCACTTCCCCAGAGTTTATTGATTACCAATATTTACAATTTATTGAACACTTTTCAAACATCAGAAAATGCCGTTTGATAAAATCTAGTTAAGGGCTATGATTTCTCGAGCTTAATGCATAAGAAAAAACTGAGACAGTCATATAATCTCTATATTGTACTTCTTTCCATCATTTTCACCCACCAAAGAAATGGAGGAAGCATAATCAACGTCGGCGAAAGATTAACAAGGGAGAAAACAACAGTTCACTGTGGGAGAATTTTAGCATCTAGAAACAAACTAACAAATGATTTTGCTTTCTTGGAAGGCAATTAAACGAGCTTGAACCTCCCATGATGGCTCTTTTCTTTGATTCTTGGAGATTATACGGTTGAGTAACTATTTAGCAAAGAGGGCTATAATTAGCAAGCTGGGAATCACGAAAAATAACTATCATTACAGAACAAATTTTACGCATCGGGCATCTTCTTCATACAATTGACAATTCTCAACTCTACAATCACAAAATGAGAGGGAAAATGCAAGACAAAAGTGAAAGCCTAGAAATCATTACGCAAGCAAACAAATGACCTATCAAATCATCCGCAAAACATTGCCCCAACTTCTAGCAAGATTATCGTGTTCCTACAACACGAATTCCTAGAAAATCTATCCACAATAACCAGAAAACTCAGCGCAATTGACAACAGATTGACCAACAGCAGTCAATTCAGGAATTCCTACAGACGTGACGAAACTAGGAGGGGCACGAGTGAGAAATTGTAGCATATTTACCGATTTCCACGCGAATCTTCGATCTTGCGGCGGTGAACCGGTCAGGGGAGACAATATCTCCGACGGGAGAAGGGGTTTTTCATTAGAAGATGAAGGACAAGGAATTTGTACTTGCTCGCTGTGGTGGAGCGATTCCTAACGCCTAGAACTCAAGACCGGCGAAGGAGTAAGCGCAAAAGGAAGGGTACGGCCGTGCCGGTGATCGATTACAGTGTAGACTCCGGACTTCGATCGAAGCCCGTACCTCGTAGGGGTGGATGTGGCTGTATTAGTTTCTGAGGAATATATCAGAAGAGCTCCTTCACTTTTTATCTTATCCACTTTTTCCCTCTAGGTTCTTTATATTACATTGTTACCCCTGAACTGAAACGAATTGGTCGGTTAAGTCGGTTTTTTATTTCTAACCATGACAAACCAAATTAACCGAACAATCTAGAAAAACCAATCAAAACCAAACCAAAATATTTCAATTTGGTTCGGTTTGAAACCGAAATAACTGAATTTACAAATATTTTCTTGATACAAGCTGCATTTTCTTTACTACATTTTCTTTACGTTTTCCTATTATTTCTTCAAGTAATCTCATCATCCTCATGCACAAAGTAGGAGTGAGGGTTGAGTTGGGTTGGGTCATCTAGGCTTAAACAATAAGTTTCGATGGCCTACAGGCGATAATAGGAAGCCAGTCATTAGGAGCCCAAAAATGTTTTTAAAAATTTCGGTTAATTCAGTAACCGAATTAACCGATCCCTCCAACTGAAACCGAACCAAAACCAAATTTCAAAAAATCAGTTTTAACCGAAACCAAACAGAAAAACAGAATAAATCAAACCGAAAAACCGAATTAATTCGGTTTGACGGTTTTTTCGGTTTCGGTCAAATAGTGCACACCCCTAGTTCTAGAGGTAAATTTTGTAAGTAGTCCCTAATTTTTCACTATCCTTTTGTCGTTCCATTTTAGTCCTAAATTTATTTTTTTTTAAAAAACCTTCATTTTGATCCTCATTGCATAGAATATATCAAATCAGAGTAAATGTTTCTAAATTTTTTTTTATATTCTGATTTTAACTATTTGGAAATAGTCTTCTTCCAGTAAGAAAACTTTTTAATCGATACAATAATTTTTTATGGACACTTAAAATCAACAGGTTTTCCTCTCTTTAAAATAGATTTATTTCATTCAAAAAGAAAAATGTACTAATTAAATTGTCTACTAAACTGTCAAAAAATTATTACACGGTTTAAATTTATTAGAAGATGACTACCAAATATTTTAAATTATTATTCTGAAAGTTTGTCATATAGTTACTTCAACTTAATTGATTTCATATAGTGAATAACAACAATGAAACAATTTTATTATGTTTAGAACTAAATCAGAATAATTAATAGGTTAGTAACTAAAATAGAATGACCAATTAACAATTAATGGCTCAAATTAATTAGGGGCTATAAGGAGAATAAGAAAAAGGAAAAGAAAAGACTAGGGCTCATCATGCTGAAAGATGAGAGCAAGAGGCGAGTTTCGTAAGGTGAACGAAGCCGAGCTCAATGGGAGCCTCGACCAAGCCCATCGGCAGCAGCCAAGGCTGGCGACTGTACCAACGACTTTTAGACCATTGATAATTGCTACCAACTTATTATCGAGCTATTGGGAAATTTTATCCAATGTGTCTATTCCAGCATACTAGTAAGTACCGTTGAAAATATAAATTTTCTGACACATAACGCTGTGAAAAACCGTTTGGAAAATATGATATTTTTTTTATAACTAGTAAGGGCAGTTTGCGTCATTTTCCCATTTATGCTTTTTGCTTCTGAATTTTTCTTTTCCTATTTTATTATCATATTTCCAAAATTATAATGCAACATGTTTTTAGTAAAATTTAAAAGTGAAAAAAGGCAAACACATTATATTTTCCCACTTTGAAATCTATTAAAAAAAGTTAAAATAGAATTTCCATAATTCTTGTCTTTTTTCCCCAAAATTTTACTATCAGATTTCGTAAACAGGAAAGATAAATAATTACCAAACACATTTTCCTTAAAACACTTGAAATAAAAACAAAAGAAAATACTTCTCCCCCCATCCCAAATTTTTTTGCACTATTTCAATTTTTTAACTCAAGTTTGACATAAATTTATCTATATTAATATTTGCTAAAATGTTTTTAGAAAACTTATATTTAAAAACTACATGACTTATAGTTTTAAATATAGATTTTTCTAAAAAATAGCAAATATTAATATAAACAAATTTAAGTCATACTTAAATAAAAAAAACTAAAATAATACAAAATAACTTGAGACGGAAACTTTTTTCATTTTCAATTTTTATTTTCCTTTCTGAATCAGCATCATCTGGGAACTATTTTTTTCGGACAGAGCATCATCTGGTAACTGCCAGAACTGTAAGCGAGGTCACGAGTCATAGCAATGAATCACGTTATCACAAGGGCGGGGAAGGGTCAAGGGAAAAGACGAGTCAAGTGACTCAAGTACCCTCACAGAGGTGGGTGGAATGGATCAGGTGCCGTTGGCGTGGCCTGCTGGTGCTCCCGTCTGTCCAGAGCATTAAAAAGATTAGATGGGTCCACCCAGTTAAATACAAAATGGAATGTAGGATTCCCATACAAACAGAACAAGATCACCAAGTGGACACCATCCAAACAGTAGATGCCAACCTTTTCGCTCCGATTCCCTACCGAAACAAGTAGCCCAATGTTTCAAGTCATTCCTAGTTACAAAAGGCTAGGTACACTTACCAGCCTGTTTGCTCCTTCAAAATCTGGCTCAGATGTCTCTCCCTGCCTACTTGGATTTCTTCTTTGGCTTACTGTTCCGAGTTGTCGCCCTCTTGGATGATTTTGCAGTTTGTGCTTTACTATTACTCACCTCGTTCCGTTTCCTCTTACCTTCATCAACGCCACTGTCTTCTTCACCACTAGCATCATCATTACCGTCAGCCTCTTCATCTTCATCTTCTTCCGGTTTAACTCTCTTGCGAGACTTCTGGGCACGGCCTCTAATGGCACCTCCTTTCTTTGATCTGGTTTTTGAAACTGTCAATTCTGTCTCGTTTTCAGCCTCATCAACATCTTCCCCTTCATCCTCATTTTCATCTTTCTTCCTTGGACCCTGCTTCCTTGGTTTACCCTTTGCTTTGGTCTCCTGGCCTCCACTTAACTTTTGCAACTGGGGAACATAAGCAGTTGTCTGCAACCACAGAAAATGAATTTTCAAGGACAGCACTAAATGAAGCAAGACAATAAAATCCAACTTTTGGATTGACCTAGACCTACCCTTCCACCAGCACTGATGAACTCAATTTTCTTCCCTGTCACCATAACATGTAAGATCATCAACCCCTATATTGTCAAATACTAGAGTTGCATAACATGTAAAACAGAGAGCGCCATCTTTAATGGCATAAGCAGATGCACATTCAATCACATGTATAGAGAAGAGAATAAGAAAATCACAACAGGGATACTGGCACAAACCACTCAGTCATACAGGAAAAGAGAAAGACATGTATGGAGGAAAAGATGCAGAAAGGAACAGTCTCACGAACACAAAAACACTTTGTTTGGATTTAATTAGAAAGGGAAGGGAAGAGGAGGTAGGTTCCCCCTTACGTACGTTCCCCCATTTTGGAGGGGCAGAAAATATGTACTGAGGAGGGAAGTGAGAGCTAATAACTCTCCCTCATCGTCTGTTTCCTTCTATTCAAACAAAGAATTCATACCAATTATCCATCCCCTCCCCTCATCTCCCCCTCAATCTAAACAGACCCTAAAAGAATTGAGCCAGACCATCAACAACATCTTTGCCAGGCTCTCTTTTAACCCAAATGAAATATTCAAATGCAAGAAAGCTGCCATGTCAGCCCCAACTTCAACTGTCTTTGAATAACAAGCTTCTTCCCTGACAGAGACATGGTAATATACAGGTACATGTATACACTACTGTAGAAAATGGGTAACCAGAAAACAGACGGGTCGCAGGAATGTACTCATGGGCAGACTCCAACATGCATGCAATTAAAGGAAGTGATAAGAATATTAAAAGACTGGAGCCAAACCATCAACGAAAGCCTTGTCAGACTTCTTATCACGGGAATGAAATATCCAATTACTAGGAAACTGACTGCTATCAGCCCCAACTTCAACAGCTTTTTCGATAACCTGCAAGATAAATTATATTCATTATGGTCTTTTATATCTTACCATTAACTTTTCCAGGTCTTTTGCCCCATCGGAAATGAAACAACCATGCACTAGGAAAATGGCTAGAGTCAGCATCGACCTTGACAGCAAATTGAATAACCTACATACATTTGTCTGGATATTCTCCATAAGAGATGCAGAGTTGGGACAGAACATTTAACAGTACAGGTACAGGGCATATATCTTTTACCTCTTTAATGCTTTTGTGTAAAGCTGCACAACTTTCTTTTGACAAGCTAGAAGCTGCCTGCAGTGGGTGAATCCTTGCCTGCAATATAAAGCATATCTCCTTAATTGAAAACCAGTTCAGAGTGATGATGATTGCACATTCATAAACCAATTTGCGGTTGTCATTGTTTTTACTGTCATTGTCATCATAAGAAACTTATTTGTACAATATCATGAAGAAACAGTTGTACCTAACACATCGTTGCAGGGTAGTATTACAATTAATACTGCACCAGATGGATTTGGTTCTTAAATTCATATGGAAACAGGAGAATTAGTAAATTTCCTAGTATAGAAAAATTTGGTCAAACTCTTTTTCTGTCTAGGAGTGCCTTTTAGATTGCAAAGAAACTGTTGATTTTATGGAGGGATCTGATACCATGTTGGCTCTGGCCCAGCTTGCAACAATACAAACTTCAATTACTCAGAAACTTGTTCACAATATTTTTGGGGACCTTTGAGGTAGTTAACTCCTTCGTTGGTGTTGGGCACTTCTACCACATTCTCTTGGCTGTGGGCACTTATATCCCACACACTTCCACAAGTCACTACAGCTCTATTTGTACTTTTGTAGGCTTCTACAGCAGAGTCACTTAAGTGGGCACATTTTTTATTAATTTCTACCTACACCAACAGATTCTAGATTCTTCTACACTTCAGTAACATAGATTTTTTTTCTTTTCCCCTACATTCTTCTCACAAATATCTCACCTACCTTATTCTAGAATCAACTCCAAATTTGCAGCAACATTCCAACACCCCTCCTTGATGCAAATTTGTTGAATCATTGTCTTCCAACCTTCATTTCAAAATTTCCTTCTTGCTTTGCTATTTTTCATCTTCATATCTTCTTCACTGGTCTTCAAAAATTTTGAACTATATTCCAGTGCACTTCTTGCCGAAGTCTCAACTTTTTCTACACTTCCATTAATTTCCCTTCTTTTTCTCCTCCAAAATTTCAATCTTCTTTCTTTTATATGTTTTCACTCTAAACTCTCACACTAGTTTCAGACTTCATTCTCACTCTCTTACATGCAATACACCAACTCAAAACTATTTATAGGCTGCAGATGTCAGCTGAAGAACCGAATTTCTACAATTGTTTATTGTTTACATTATTCTAGGTTTCCTAGATTTTTGTTTCCATCTGGTGTAGATTTTCATCTACAAATATCTTAACTTAATCACATGTTCAATTTTTACTTGGCCATTAAGGCTTCTGGAACTCATCCTGCTTCAACAAGCTAGCTATTATGGTTTTGATTCTTTCATTGTTTTGTTAGTTCTGTCCATTTTGTGACTTCTTGTTTTGGTGTTTCATTAGTGTGCCAGGAGGGTAAATTTCACAAATAGTCCATAACGTTTAATTCCCTAACCTATTGATTGTTCAATGTTGGTCCTAAACCCATTAAAGTTGTTTCATTTTTGTCCCTCACAAGATGGAATTCATGAACTAAGAATAACCATCTAACACACTTTTGAAATTCTAATTTAAAATATCCGCTGGCTGCTTTCCAGTAAATTTTAACTATGTAACAATTTTTTTACAGCCAATAGACAATTTAAATTAGTAATTTTTTATTCCTAAATGAAATAAGTCGTTTACAGAGATGAAAACTTGGTGATATGGAGTGCTCCTTAAGCATAAAAAAATTATTGTGCATATTAAATTTACTAGAAGACTGTTTCCGAATAGTTGAAATTATAATATAAAGTTTCTATCAAATGGTTACTCTGATTCAACATATTGCATACAATAAGGACAAAATGAAATGTTTTTTAATAGGTTTAGGACCAAAATAGAATAGTCAATAGGTTAGTGACTAAAAACAGAAGTAAAATTAAAGCTTAGGGACTATCTACCTTGTGCCAGGTTGTAACTCCTGCAATGGCATCATTTTGGTCATGCGAAATAATTGTTGGATGGCTTTTCCAAAAACAAAACAAGAAAAAAAAACAAAAAACAACAAACAAACAAAACAAAGCAGAACTTTTGTTCCACAAACTATGTAATTTTAACTTCATCCATTTTCTACTATTCTATTTGGGTTAACTTTTTAAGGGAAGGCACCCTACTCTGCTACTCTTGTTTCAGAAGTTTCCATGTGAACCATGACAGATCTGTGTTTCCCCATGTCTTCTTGATCTTAAGAAAATCTTAACAGAGGTCAACCCATCAATAATAAGAGTCCGAAAACATGAAAAATGACTGAATTAGAAAGCACACAGAGAACCACAGAAAAGGACACTGATATAAAGGCTTTTAAAATCAAGGTATACTGACTTGGTATAGCACTTCATCCGCAATCCAGTTGCCAATTCCTGAGATATAACTCTGCAAAACAAACAAGGAGTTGAGTGACATTCTTAACTATTGCAATCACAATGAACTCAGAGAGAAGTACTGCATAAAGATCAAACGGCTCAATATAGACTTTGCAGAACAAACAAGGATATTTTGACTCCCACCCCGCTCCCCTCAGCCACCAAAGAGTAAAGTGCCTAAACTTTGCAAACAAAGAATCCAGACTACAAAGAGCCAGATTATTTCACAAAAATTATAAACTATATAAGTTGCATGACCTCCATTTCATAGTCCGCACAAATCTTGGTACTTTTTTTTTTCCATCTTTTGATAAAATTTCCTCTTTATGAAAAATAAAAAAAAAATCATTTCAAAAATAATCTCAGTTGATAATTATAGCAAGCAGAAAAAGGGGTCAAGAAAAAGAAGGAAAGGACTTTTTGCAATAGTATATCGACAGAAAAAGAAAATTCAGCTAAAGAACGTAGCAGCATTGTTAAAGAAAATCACAAAAAAGCAGCTATGATACTTTGTTGGAGTTACAAATCATGTAGCAAATTAATGGTGGGTAACAAAACCCAACACAAAGGACTAGTTGGATTAGTCACATAAGACATAGAAAACCTAGACATACAAGTTTTTTACCTGATCAAGCAACAAAGCTTTTATGCCAATTTTCTTCTTGCTCAAGGATTCTGATAATTCGTCCACTGTCATAGGCTCCAATAATGCATCAGGGCCAAGTTCAGATATTGGGGGAATTGAAGACGGCTGTGAAAGTAGAACAAGTGTAAGAAATTTTCTGAACTGGAGTATAGGAACCATCCACAAAGTTATAAATGACAGTACATCTTCAAGCAAGCGGACTTTAGCCAATCGCCTCTTGTCAGTGAAAGACATCTCCACACCATCATCTAACTGAAAAAACGAACATTTGAAGAAAGCATCAGTAGGATCATTATCTATATGGAGAAAAGGAACATCAACATGAGTCAATACAGTCCACTGAGAATGCAGCTGTAAAGAGGAAACACGCCGAGAATAAGAAGCATAAAAACCTGGCATAAAACCTTTTGGTTTTTTATGTTCAAAATTTGAGCAACACATAAACCCTAAATGATTGTTCTGTTCAACTGAAGTATAAATTCTCATGAATCCTATTTTTTACTTTTGAAGTATAAAATGTGAAACATAATATATTAGTGTCCATATGAACCTTACTTCAACAAAGAACTTTGAAAATTTGGATGGCCATTCATCAGTGTCTTTTACAGCAGACCTGCAGGGGGCAGTATATATGTCATAGTATTTATTTTTTTGGCAATATTCTGTAATCTCTAACCATATTGAACAGCCTCATTACAAGAAAAACAGCAGCAGAAATTATTGTTCCACATGAAAATTTGGTACATGGAGCAGAAATCTTTCAGTCCACAGATAAACTAAACACTTCTAACCAAAGTTAACTTATTGAAAACAAACTCCACAATAATCTCATTTAACGTTTTGCAATCTTTCATATAGGTGCAGGCAGAGAATTGGAACCAGCAACGTCCCAATCTATATTTCTGACTTCGCCACAGAACAATCCCCTAAGTGTAAAACCTTCTTCCAGTGATGAAGACATTATCTACCATACCGAAAGAAGTAGAACTTAATTACCAGAAAAGCTAAAAACAACCCCTTAAAACTCTATAAAGCACAAAATTGCTTTCCTACAAAAGCCCCACCTCTTGTACTGTGTAACTGCAACGCCCTTTATATAAACAGCACCAGTCATACCTGAAATATATTTCAGACTTCAGCAACAGCTAGAAGCAGGTCTATAGCACAAAACAAACGGACAATGTGTAAATCGAGAGAGATAGGAATTAAAAAACCAAGGCCAGAAGTGTTAACTTTTCCCATACCGAACTGGAAGGAAGGAAATCGAGGAGAATCGAGCTCAAGCCAAAGGTTCTTGCCCTTCCGGTGAGCTGCGATGATGGTCTTTCCCAAGAGAGAGGATTCGAATTCCGCCGGGGAGAGCCCCTCCACCACCTTCGAGTCGTCAGCCACGCTCGCTTTCTTGATCTTCTTTCCTAAGCAGTGCGAAGCTATGGCTCTCCTCGCTGCTTCGACTTCCGGTAGCTCCGGCATTGTTAGGTCTTCTGAGATCTCGATTTTCCGGCGCGACTGTGTTTCAGTTCAGAGACCCTGTCCGCTGGGTTCTCACCAGCTAGAAAAGTCGTATTCTCTTTCGGAAACATTGTTTTAGAGGTCCCTTAATTTTAATATTTGGTTCATTTATCCTCTTAAGTAACCAAATCGTGAAATTCCGTCACCGAGAGAAAGAAAGTGACCCCGCTGTCCTTGCAAATTCTTCTCCGTTTATTGCGTGATTGCCAGTCCTCTCGATTATTCTTGAAGATTAGGTATTTGAGATTTTAAAAGCTTTTGAAATTGTTCCAAACTTCCAAGTTTTTGGCATTTAGAGACTAAATAATATTCCCCTGTGACTGTGATAAAGATTTTGAGCTCACAGTCTTCTGCTTTTCCTATTTCTTCCATTTGGCTTGGTAAAGATTGGGCTTGCTCTTTTATTTTGTTGGTACTCAGAAATATCTTACAAGTATATTTTAAAAGATGATATCTATGATATTATATCAAGAATAAAGATCACTTGCATATTTCAAGAACCTAGAGTATGTCGAGCTACATTTATTATTTATTTGTGTCATGCAAATGAGAGAAAAGATTTGAACCCAGGCTACCTATCTGGGCTTGCGTCCTCATTGCCACTAAGCCACGATGGTGGGGACAAGTTTGCTCTTTGAGGCACATTAACAACGAATATAATTTTTCGGCTAATCTTTTGGCATCATTCAAGATTTGGAAATCTTTTCTTATGGGTGACTTTCTTACAAACCTTCTTTCATAATCTTTCATCTTTCTTGTGGGAAGACTTGATAAGGGTTGCTTGTCATCATCTAGTTGCCTAGTTTGTTTCTTTCTATGCTTTTCCATTTAACCTAAAAAAAACGTTACTCAATATGAAGATTGAGGCTTATAAATGGAGATCTTAAAAATTTTGTCTTATTCTCTAAGTGTGCCAAGCCATGTGCTAATTTAATTAAATGGTACTCTACATGTTATATGGATGGCATACCATGACTTTACTACTATCACATTGGCATAGTAGTAGAGTAATGGATAACTCAAAATCTTTGGCTTGTTTTTTTTATATAATTGTTTTTTTTTTAAATAAAAGTTAGGTAAGTATAGACCTATGGCAACATGGAGGAAGCTAACAAGGCTTTTGAGACATTACGGGCATCTCATCCAAACCATGTTAATAGGCTTATATTAATGTCAACTGAACAAACAATTAAAATATCTTAAACACACTTAAATAATCTAGAATGAACAAAAACAAAATGTCCTAGATACAGAAACCCTACACAGACACTTTAGGGCAGTGTTTTGAATTTTGTACCATTCTGGGCGGTACCGCTGATATATTCCAGTACCGAAGGCAAAACGGAACAAAATGGGTCGATATAGTCTCATCCCGTGTACCAGTCTATACCGGTTTGTACCGGCATCTCGAGTATAACATTGTCTCGCTCTATACCAGTCTATAAGCATTACTCTGTTATTTTTTGTTTCATCGTCACCGGCAAGTAGCAAAATTCAGACACTTTGGCTGCTAATTCAAAAATCCGAGCACAAATCCGGGTTCTTCGTTAGCCGATTTGCCCTTTTCTTATTCTAACTCATGTTATTTGATGCGAGCTTGAGAGACAGATATAGTTGTCTAAGAGATTGAAAGAAAGAGAGACAGACAGAGATAAGGTGAGATGAAAAAAAAATGGAGACGAGACAGGGAGTTGCAAGAGAGATAAATGAAATAGACAAGGAGATAAGAGAGGAACGGCTAGGGAGTAGGACTGTATAAGGCAAAAAGTCAAACTCTCACTTTTTCTTTAATATTTAATTTTTTTTATTTCTCTGAAGTTCTAAGAAAATAATAATAAAAGAAAAAAATAAGAATAAAAAATAATTAGTGGGAATAACCTGATATCTTCAATATTTTTTTATATGTTTTATTTAAATATGCATGTAATTTTTATATATATGTATAAAATTTATTATAAACCGGTATACCCTAGATGTACCACCGATATGATACCAGTACCCAAAATTGTACCATACCATTAAAAAAACGGTATATCATCCGGTATGAGATTTAAAACCTTGCTTTGGGGTGCACCTTGGTAGCTCTCATGTATCTCGGGCGCGTGGCTTGGGGTTTCAAGATATGCTTATGGTCAGATGATTCCAACTACTTCTTGGTCCTTCAAAACATTGATCCAGCTAGTCTTAGGCTCCATTTCCAAGTTGTAACATGTTGGGATATCCTACTTAGCTTTGGTTATCTTGAAAAGCTCCCTATTGAGCCTTTGGAGTAACCCCTCGGAGCTCTTTGGCCCTCCTTCAGGTTATGGGTCCAACTGTGACCTTCAAGGGATCCTTGATTCTTGCTGGGCTCCTATCAGCAATGAATAAAGATAAGATTGAAATCCCCCAAACTCGTGAAACTTGGAAACCAAACCAAACTTAAAGATGAATTGTGATCAACTAGAATGATATATGTGATCAATCTGTCCAAGAAACCAAACTCAAACTAGTTTCCAAGCTTTGGAAAATCCTAGTTGTGGTTGTTTGCTTCATTGGCCTCACAAGTAATCATAAATTTATAGCACCTTTGGAAGCAGATTTTATTGCTAGAATTGGACACTAGGTTCAAGTAGCATTTACTTGGGCTTTTGCAAGGGTTTCAATTAAGCAGGTGAGTGAAAAGCTGGACTTTTTTTTAATAATCCTAGTTCCAAATTGGGGAGTTCCTTTGAGTTGATTGTAACTTCTTGGTTTGAAAATTTTGGATAATAGCATTTACCTCGCCTGTTCTTTTCTCATCCTACACTCTCTTTGCATCTCCACCTTATTTAGATCCTTCATCATTCCTTTTCCTAGAATTAGCCTTCTCAATTCTTAGCCAATCTCACAGCAATCAATCACATGTCATTCTGCTCTTATTGCCACATCATCCTCTGGGACTGCATCATTGAACTCTTATTAGGGGCTAAGCTACAAAAAAAGCTCAATATATCAATAACGGTTAATTATTTATAACATGTACTTGTAAGGTTTAAATTTATGGGATTAAATTATAAATGTTATGGAAGATATTGTACTATATGTGTAGCTTTACCAAATTTATAAAAGACAATTGCCACTCAACACTAGATGGCTTCGCCTATGTTTTTGTCAACTCTCATAATCGAAGGCACAAATCGAGCAGATGATGAGCGGGGAGCAAAGAATGGAAGACGTTTTCAATTCTAAAACAAGAATTTAATTGCATTTTCTATTATGTCAGATAAAGGACAAGCTTGCACAATTCTTAAAACTTAGAAGATTAAGTCATATTAAGTCAAACTTAACGGATAAACTCATGTGAGTTTCCAACCTTCGGGGAAGTTTGGTGCATTTAGGTATTTAAATTATTAGTTTTTTCTTTTTACAAAGAAAATTTAGAAGAATCTTCCCATTGATTTGACCTATCTTATATTTGGCTCCTTTTATTTTTAAAACCCTTACACTTTCTCCCTACTTCTTGTGCATTGTCTAACAGTAACTTCTAAAATCCTATTTTAAATTGTTTGATAGCAATCTTCTAGTAATTCTAAGTTATCTAACATTTTTTTATAGTTAAATAAAATTTAAAAAATATTATTTTGCATTTACAGAAAAAATAAGTTGATAATTTAAAGTGTTTATGAAACATAAAAAAATATATTAGAGAGATTGAAATTACTGTAGCATGTCTATGATATAGTTTAAATTAGAGTTTCAAAGTTGTTAGACAAAATAACGGAAGTATGAGGTAAGATGTAGGTTTCCGAAAATAAAATGGGCAAATATAGTTAGGTTAAACTACATCAGGTTCTTTTCAATAACTTCTTTTCATTAAATTTATAAATACTAATTGTTAATAGCCTGAAAAAGTTTTATTATAAATATAGAAAACTAGGATATTGTGATACGATAATGTGGCATATGTTTCTCCATCTAAATATAGAAACTTAGATCATTAAGTCATACTGTGTCAAACTTAAAGGATGAACTTATGCGAGTTGGCAACATTAAGGGATGTCTACTGCGTTTAGGCATTTTATTTTTACATTTTTTTAACCATAATAATTTTATTTAAAAGTCCATATTATCAAATTTGTATGAATTTTTCTTTTTTAGACATTAAAAAATAAAAATTCATAAAAATATAACAACATCATAAAAATTTTATTTTAAATGGATTATCTCGCTTACATAATATTCTCTTTCAAATGAAATTGATTCTGAGAAAAAAAAATGTAAAACTAAAAATAATTTTTTTAGATTAAGTTGACTCAAGTTAAAACGAACTACTTACCCCGTTTTATATTAGTTGTCTTTTTTACTTTTTTTTTTACTAAAGTTTAACTTAAATATATTTATATTAATATGAATTAAAAAAAAATTCTCAAAAATGATATTTGGAAAGTATAATATTTAAAGTTCCATTTTCATGTAAAATATTCATATTTTTATGATAAATTTTAACAAAAATAAAATCATAAAATAATTGCCGTGAATAGTAAAGAGGATAGCTATTGTTAGACAGAAGTAGTAGCTCTTAATTTTTATTTTTAATAACGGAAAACTTACAAAAATCTTCCTCTTGATTTGACCGAGCCCACATTTTATCCCCTTTATTTTCAAAAACCTTACACTTTACCCATACTTCTTGTGTATTGTTTAACAACAACTTCTGAAAATAAATTTAAACTATCTGATAGTCATCTTTCAGTAATTTTAAATTTTCTAATATTTTTTATAGTTAACTAAAATTTAAAAAATATTACTCCCTTTATTTCACAAATATTGGTCATTTTACATTTTTTACTAAAGTTTGACTTAAATATATTCATATTAATTTGTATTGTAAAATTTTTTAAAAAAATATATTTATAAATTAGAATATTTAAGGTACTATTTTTGTATAAAAATTTTATATTTGTACAAGAAATTAAAAAAAAAATCATGAATTAGATACTGTGAATAGTAAAGAGGACAAGTTTTACGAGACGGAGATAGCATTTTACATTTACAGAGAAAAAATAAGTTGATAATTTAAAGTGTTTATTAACCATAAAAAATATATCGGAGAGATTGAAATTGTTGTAACATGTCAATTATATAGTTTAAATTAGAGTTTTAAAAGTTATAGTTAGACAGAATAACAAAAATACAGGGTAAAATGTAGATTTCTGAAAATAAAAGGGACAAAGTATATGTTAGGTTTAAACTACATCAAGATCTTTTCAGTAACTTCCTTCAAGTAAATTTAGAAATGCTAATTATTAATCGCCTAACAAAAGTTTTAGTATAACTATAGAAAACTAAAAAATGTTAGGATGATGTGATAGAATAATGTGGCATATGTTTCTGCATCTAAAGAGTTGTTAGAGAACAACTGGCGAACTAGAAAACTCTTTAGACCTTAAACATAATTTAGTTTACCAAAAATTGGTTCCCACATCGGGCGTACAAAAAAAGGTTTGGTAATAACAGTCATACATGTAGAATTTCGTGCATATAGGCCAAAGACTCATGTGTCTCACATGTGCTTGGACTTGGCATGAATAGAAGCCAAAGGTGGTGAGGACAATTTAGCCTAAGACAAAGTGTCTGTCTTTTTCTCTTGTACAAGCATATCGTGTTAGTGGGGAAGTTGCTGGATTTGCCACGACATGTTGAGCAAGAAGATTGGTTCACATGTAAATCATTACATAGTAATTAGCGTCTAATTTCATTGAATCAATTATAGTACCATAGTTAAATTGGACTATGTTAAGGACGACTCTAGTTCAACGGTAACGTAACTCCAAATGAACGAATTCAGTTCCTAATCGTCTCGAACCAAAGTGATGTGTTTTATTAAACACTACTTTTTGGCCAAGGCCTTTGCTCGAATGTGGCCTGTAGAGCCTTTTTCATAAGTATCCCATTAGAAAAGAAACTTGGGTCTTAGAGGGCCTATTTCAGAATTAGTTGGACGGCATTAGGTGATCAATGACCAACATGTCGTTTCTCCTCTGTAGGGTCGAAGGTGCAAGAGGCAGTGAAGGGGACCGGAAAGAGGCTAGAAATTTTCGAATCACGATTTACCCGTGTATCAAGGGTAATTTGTACCTTTAGTCCAAAACCTATAATTAACATTTCAAATTGGTCCTCAAACTCTACTTCATTACATATTGGTCCCAAACAACCTCTATCAAGCATTGAACATTGGTTCTATCTTATGGGAGAGCTCAAATAGTCCACTAATTCTAAAAAGATTATAGTAAAATTTAAACTTACTAGAAAACAGTTATTAAACTATTTAAATTAAAATTTAAAAATTGATATTTTTATAGTTACATTAGTGTTAGAGAATTTTACAGGACTAAAGATCATATATAATAGATTTTAAAGATTTAGGATCAATATGCGGTGCAAAAAGAGGTTAAAGATCAATTTGCAATGTGATTAAGGGTCAAAAGATGGTGTTTTACCCATCCATGGACTTGACTCGAATCATTTATCAACAATCCAAAAATTGTTAATTCTGTGTAAAAAAGCAATTCAAAAATTATTAACAACGCTTGTTTTAAGTTTATTTGAAGGAAACCTAAAGATGAGAACTAAACGAATACTTAATTTGTCTCACATTTTTAACAACACATTTGCTATTTAAGTTGTTTCAAATTTTTGTATTATTTCTATATTTGGCAACACTCAACTTACCATGCTATATTCATTTTCAACTCTTACATCAAAGTTACATCTTACTTCAAAATTACAATATTAGTTCCTAACTTTTTTTTTTCCAAAAAATTCCTTGTTCTTTTTAAAACTTTTATTTTAGTACCTTTTTTTTTAAAAAAAAAATTCTAATTGATCTTTCATATTTGACTTCATAAATGGTAAATTTTACATGGTTTGGTCATATTTAAATGACTGAAGATGCTGTAGTGCTTACAATGGAGGATCTAAAATTTTTACAAAGGAGTCCGTATACATATATAACCATTAAGCCCTAACATTAAATAATGAAACTTATAAATTCACGTATTATATAAAGTAATGATGGAAAATTGTTTTTTTAAAATAAAATTTCAAAATGCTCTGAATAATTAACATGCTTTTCTATTGTTGATCAAGATGATAAAGAAAATTATATATATATATATATTCCACTTAGCTTAGTAACTTTATCTTATATCTAATTAGCTTCACAAATTTTCTTATGTTTGAATTAGAGAAAAAAAAGTCACAAAGAAAGTTTAAGGTCTAGATAGAAAAATGTATGAAATTGAAAAGGCCAATAAAAGACTTTTTTCATCATTTTAATTGTTAGCAGAGAGAAGAAACTAATCATTTTCTATATTTCTTGAGGTAAGATGGACATCTAATTTTGTTCCAATAGATATGAAAATATGAGAGTCCATTAAAAAAATTTAAAGAGATACAATTATTTAATTATGTATATTTTATTAATATTTTTTAGAAAAAAGGTGTTCACAGACAACATATCTTGTACATGCATCCATTGACTGCGTAAAAGTGATACAATAAATTTAGGCGACGGTAACAAGAGTTAAAAAGACCTTAGCTTAAAAATAGTTTTAGTACAAAAAATATTTTTATCTTGTTAGCATAATCGGAGGAAGTTGTTATCAACCAAGAGGAATGAAGACACATAATACATTTACTAGAGTCATAGACATAAGAATTGAAAACCAAAATGAATCATGCCGAGCTCATGAGGTTTCAAATCAAACCAATTTTATCGATCGAGGTGATCTCTATTTGATTTTAAATCTATTAAAAATGTTTTAATTTGATCTCAATTGAATAAAATTTATTAATTTAAAGTGTTTACTTGATAACAATTTTTTAGATTATAATTTGATATATTCGGTAATTGTCTTATAATAAGTTTAATTTGTACAATATTTTTTTATGTTTAATGTAAAATTTAGATTATTTTTTCTTTTTTTCATTATAAATTGAACTTATTTCATTTAAAAATAAAATTTATTAGTTTAAATTATCTATTAATTATTAAAAAATTATTAACAGTTTAAATTTATTGAAATATAATTACCAAATATCTAAATTAAAATTTCAATAGCTTGCGAAAATTGGAGTTGCGCAAAACCAAAGGCTCGAAACAGGTGAAAAAACAAAACTAATCGGCTAGTTCCTGCAGGGTGCCACGTGGCCTAACCTAGGCCGTTGAAAGTAGCCCCACGCACGCCCCACCATTTTCGGTCTATCTTCTTATAATTAAGGGACCTCACAT
Source organism: Aquilaria sinensis (assembly GCA_005392925.1). Taxonomy (NCBI): domain Eukaryota; kingdom Viridiplantae; phylum Streptophyta; class Magnoliopsida; order Malvales; family Thymelaeaceae; genus Aquilaria; species Aquilaria sinensis. The sequence continues at coordinate 172,572 of SMDT01000233.1, forward strand.
GAAAATCTAGAGAGAGAAAGGGAAGGGGAGAGATAGAGAGAGAGAGGTCAGGAATTGTTGCAAAATCCTGAACAGTTGAAAACCCACCCAAAACCCCTTATCTTATCAAGATTTCCTCTCACTTTTTCTCTCCTCTTTGCTTCAATTTGTTTCTCTGGAGTCGGTGAATTTCCCATTCATATTCTGAAATTCTCCAGAAAAAGCAGAGCAAAAACAGATACAACTTCAGGAGAGAGATTGTTGAAAATGGCTCCAAGGTCAGGGAGGAGCAAGTCCAGTAAGGTAAAGACAGAGAAGAAGAAGAAGGAAGAAAAGGGTAAGTGTGTTTGTGTCTGCATGTATGTTTATATATTACAAAACAAAAAAAAAAGAATTGTTGTTTCCCTCTGTTTCCTTTCTAATTTATAAGTATTATTCTGCTTTCTGTTCAAAATTTTGTTTTGTTTCAATTTGCATAATGCTCCTTTTTTTATATTTTTTTTGAAAATTTCAGTTGTACCCAGTGTTGTTGACATCACTGTCATCACCCCATATGAATCCCAAGTTGTACTGAAGGTATAATTACCCTACCCACATTCTTAAATGTATATTTTTCTGTTTCTGGGATTCCTTTTAGTGGTTAAAGTTCCAAAATTGTTACTTTGAAGATTTTTGTATACTTGGAGAAGAAGATGGAAAATTGGAAGAAAAGATAAATGTTTGATAGGAACATATGTTACTATTAACCAACAATGCCTAAAGGATCAAGATAGTTTATCAAAACTTCTAAAATTAAAAATTAGATACTGTTTTTATCCTTTAAAATTAAATACTGATATTGTTCTTCTTGAAACAGTGCTTTACTCTGCTTAATCTTTCATTTCCAGTAAAATAGGAGATTTGATATTCTTTTTTCCTTTAACCCAAATGGTAATTGTTAATCAATTACTTAATCATTAAATGGAATTAACCTTTGTGTAGGGCATCTCCACTGATAAGATACTTGATGTAAGAAAGCTATTGGCTGCTCATGTCGAAACATGCCACCTTACAAACTTTTCTTTGACCCATGAGGTCAGCACCACCCTGCCTCCCTCCCTCTCTCAAGATATTTACTAGTACTATTTTTTTAAATATTTATAAAATTTCTTATATGCATTATGAAGTTCTAAATGAATATTAAATTTCAATACTTTGATGGTAGGTGAAAGGACTGAGACTTGGTGACAAAGTTGAAGTTGTTAGCCTGAAACCCTGTTTATTGAAGATGGTTGAAGGTAGGTGTAAATTCTCACACCAAAACCTTGGTACACTTTCCACCCTCCCTGCTTTGGTCTGGCATAGAACAAAAATGGCAAATGAATAAATATGGATGTAAAAATAAATTCTACAATAAATGAAACAAAAATTTGAGTTCTTATGTAGTTAATGTAACCACTTTGTCCCATTTTCTTTACAAAATTTTCAATATGCATATACTTCAAAAGAAAACTTATTTATCTTTTCATAATTTTTTTTTGTAATTTTTCATAAAGTAGCCTTGATTTTTTCACACAACGTGTAAGAAAGTAAAAAGGGGGTCAAAATCTTTTACATAATGTATAATGTAAAGATTGTAAATTATACATTTTTTACATGAAGTTTTATCCTATCACTTTTGTCTTTTCTCAATGATACCGAGAAAAATATTATTCTTTCATAGGTAAACGTGACGTTTATTTTTTTTGTCTATATCTATGTTATTAATTTTTTCAGTTTCATATTGAGACAAATTATCAACATTTGAAAATGCCAAGAAGAAACAAAAGAGCAGAAAACGGACACCTTGGGGAAGAGACTTACCAGAGAGAAACTGACTAGCGAATATTCCTGAATTTATTTTTTTGGGTGAAATGTTCCTGAATTTATCTTTCAGGATACCTACAGTTTACAATTTTTAGTATAATTTTTATCAAAAAGTTTTCTTTTTTGGATTTTATCTTTTCTTAAGATTAATTTTATTAAGATTTTATTTGTGATTAATTTTTATAATTAACATTAAAATTGTGAATAATTTATTTAATATTGGATGAAACCGTTGAAGTAAAAAACTTAAAACTGCCATCACATATCTTTTTTCAAAATTCTAATATCAATCACTCACACTAATACAGAATCTAACTGTTTCCATTTTTGGCTTTTGTTTTTGTCATATAAGAAAAGCGCTTTGGTTTGGGTAAAATGGCACTATTAGTCCCAGACATTTAGTCCTCAATCTTCATTTTATAATTGTTGCATATTGGTCACTAACTTTTATAATATACTCTTTTCATTCATAAAGTATGATATATTTTTCTAGGTATGAAGATTAAGATTTGTGTAGTTTATAATATTTTTTTCAGTTTTATCTCTGAAGCTAAAATTAAAAAAATATTTTTTGAGTTTTATGTAGTGACAACTTAATGAAGATTAAAAGAAAAAAAATTCTTTCTTGAGTTTTGTGTAATGAGAGTTAAATAAGGATAATAAGATATATTGGATATTAATAAATTTCTAAAAGAAGGAGACATTTCAAATTTTTTGAAACATCTCAAAAAGAATATATTTCATCTTTTTATTTTGGGATGGATGAAGTATATTATATTAGTCTCTAACTTTAAGTAAAATTAAGCTAGCATAGAAACATGATCTAAAGAGGGAAAATTAATGGTTTAAATGCAAAATTATCTTTCCAAAACAAATAATGACGCTTTTAAATAATAAAAAATGGCACAGATAAATTACGGCATACTATAAAATTATTAAGATTCCAGCTTTATAGTTTATTGCATATTGGTCCCGGACATTGTTGACAATAAGATGAAATTGAGGAGCAATTTGTAATGAGAAATAAAGGATTGAATTTGCCCTTCAAATTACTGAAGTTTAAAGACATTTTGCTTTTACGTATGCCCGAAAGGGTGTTCTAATTTACACTACTGCCACTGCGGTTGTCAGAGGATTACGAGGACGAAGCTCGGGCACGAGATCATGTACGGAGGCTCCTAGACATCGTCGCGTGCACCACCAGGTTCTCGAAGCCGAAGCGAACTTCATGTGATTCGAAGTCCAAGAAGAGCGGTCGTAGTAGCAATTCTAGCAACCAACACACCAGCGGCGAGGCGCCGGATGGAACACCGCCGGCCGACTCTTCCGTCGCCCCGGCGGCTGTTTCGGATAGCATGGACATGACTGCCATTCATCCGACCCCGAAGTTGTCCGAATTCTACGATTTCTTCTCCTTCTCTCACCTCTCTGCTCCAATTCTAAGTAAGTCTCCTTCCGATTTTCGTTCCGATGATATTGTATGTTTGGGTTCTGAGAATCTGAGCGAATCGTGTTTCAATTACTAATTCGCTCGTTCTTATTTTTCGTTATCAATGTTGAACTGGCTGAACTTTGCAGATTTGAAGAGAATTGATGTGGAAGAGCGGCGTGAGGGTGATTACTTTGGGATGCAGGTCAGTATTGCTTTGTTCATTAGAATGAGTTTCATCTAATGTGTTTGGATTGCTGGAAATGCTTAGTTCTTTTTCTGTTTCAGCATTTCTCTCTCTCAGCCACTTATGTTTTCTAATTTGGTCTGGATAGATAAAAATCTGCAATGGGAAAGTTGTACAAGTTGTTGCATCAGTTAAAGGATTTTACACCACGGGAAAGCAATTCTTCCGGAGTCATTCTTTGGTAGATCTTCTGCAGAATCTCAGCCGAGCTTTTGCCAATGTGAGTGCTTACTTATGTGGTGGTGCACGCTTCATTTGGACATATTTAATAGCTGGTTACGAAGTTCTGACAACATGCTTCTGATTTTTTCTTCCTAAAACCACGAAAGTCTGGATTTTTTTTGGGTATTTTCTTATGTAGGATTTGATGCTGGATGGCTATAATTAAAAGAGCATATAAGACTTGTCCTGCTTTCCTGATTCGCCTTTGAATTCTGTTTTTCCAGTTGTTCTAGTTATTCGTAACTATTAGTAAGGGGAAAAATTGAAACACAGAGACTTGTATGCTTCTGTATGCTTGCATTCATAACCTGTTACTTGTTGGGCATGTAGATTCAACAGTTGTTATAGAGGAAAGCATGGTTAATGGTGAATAATAAAAGTTAGGCCCATCAGATAAAAGGCAAATTATCATTGCATTAGTATCACGTTGATTTATATATTCTTAGGATGTTTGAGCTGTAACAAATGGCGTCAACAAACAATGCAAATCCTGTTCTATGTTTCTGAGAGGCTAACCACCTCATAGGCCTTAGATGAAGCTCAAACTTATTTCAGTACTTGTCAAGGTGCAACCAGCGAGCTTAAGTTATTTCCAATGAATGGATTAAAATATCTTTCTAATACTTCTGGTTCTAACATTGCTCAGAAGACCTAAATTCTGTCCTTAAAGTGTGCCTTAAATGAATGCTCTAAAACGCTCCCATTCTGCAAAATTCAGAGTGAATATTAAACTTTATAAGCATCAATATAAGTTGTTTCTTGAGAGATGATAACGACTTGTATCATAAGCTTTCTTTCCCATGTGCAGGCATATGATTTACTTATGAAGGCTTTCATAGAACATAATAAGGTAATATTTGCTTAATTTGTGTGATCAATTTTGTCAAACTTGCGAAAGTAATGTGTTTGGAACAACATGCATGAGCACTTAATGTGATCTTTTGGGGATTTCCTAGTTTGGCAATCTCCCTTATGGATTTCGTGCAAATACATGGCTTGTGCCTCCATCAGTAGCTGAATCCCCATCAAGCTTTCCAGCTTTACCAGCAGAAGATGAAAGTTGGGGTGGCAGTGGTGGAGGCTTGGCAAGAAATGTTGATTACGATCTTCGGCCATGGGCTACAGATTTTGCAATACTGGCTGCCCTTCCTTGCAAAACAGAGGACGAGAGGATTCTCCGTGACAGGAAGGCCTTCCTACTTCACAGCCAATTTGTTGACATCTCAATCTGTAAAGGTGTTGCAGCGATAAGGGAGGTTGTTGAGTCCAGGTCAAATGCAAAGGATGTTGTAAATAGTCATCCAGGTTCAGTTCTGTTGGCAAATCAAGTTGGTGATTTGTCCATTACAGTAAAGCGTGAAAGCCCTGATGCTGGGTTCAAGTATGAAATAAAAGCTGTTGATGAGTCAAATGGTATGTCGGCCGTGGAAGTTACTCAAATGAATCTACTTAAAGGGATTACTGCAGATGAGAGTGTAGTTGTTCATGTAAGATCATTCTCACTTTCTGCAATATTATTATATGTCTGTTTTTCAGGAATCTTCTGATAATGCTGAACCTGATCTGTGACATCAGATTTTGCTAATTTTCATCGCTCTTCTATCATTTTGTGCATTAGAACTTATGGGCTGAATTCAAGGTCTCGCCAGAATTCAGATTATATCCTGCTATTTGGGACCGACATAGCTTGCATCACCGTTTTCTTCAGCTGGTTCACTGAAATTTTTTAAATTTACGTGTATGAGATAAAATTGTTTATTCTTCAGCTTGAATCATGACCTTTTCATCAAAATCTTCTTTTTTTTTTTTTTTGGTACACAGAAATAAAATTTCATCAAAACCTTCATATACTGCTTCAGTTGAACCTTAGTAATCCCTTCTGTTTAGCCTAAGTAAACTTATATCACACATGGTTAAACCTGCTTTGCGGGGCTATCCTCCAATTATGTAGAACTTTCTCCGTGTTGAAGGTTTTTCCTGACTAGCATGGAACGTTATTTTGTAGGATACTGCCTCATTAGGCACTGTCATTGTACGACATTGTGGGTATGTAGCAACAGTGAGAGTGGTTGGTGATGTGAAGAAGCGGAAGTCTGATGCTTTGGAACTAGAAGTTGATGATCAACCTGATGGAGGAGCCAATGCTCTTAACATTAACAGGTTTGACACTGTAAGCTGATTGTCACTAGTAATAAATTTGGACACTCACTGTTTCAGATGAGTTTACCAAGGAAGTTTTTTATTTTATACCATTAGGCCCATGCTGCATGAAATTGTGTCGAGACTGATCGTAGGGACCTTTGGCTCACTTATCTTCAGGGAAATGTCATGTAACCAGCTTCTCATCTATTCAGTTTTTATCACAACATGTTCGTCAGCTGTTAGGTTCCTGGACAAGATTTCTTCCTGTTTTAGGAAATCCATTTTCTTATGTTTCAATATGTGAATTGCCCGTCTTTCAGTTTATTCTCACGAGTCCCTTTGACCTGCATGTCACTCTGCTGTATTCAAGGAATAAGTAGTATTAGGTTGGGTGCTACTTTTATTCAGAATGGACAAATAGTAAAACAAAGAAATACCTTTATGGATGTGCACTTGTGCGTGCATATTTGATATAGTAGACTTCGAGATAGAAGAATTATTTATCTTATGGTTTTTAGGTAAAAATCATTGCAGCCTGAGAGCTATAATTCAAAAGCCCAGTACTGCTTTATGTTTGGAAGGAAGCCAGTTGAACCAGTCTAGTTTGGAAACTTTAAAGGCTCATAAGGGTCTCGTTCGGATAAAAGTGAAAGAAAGTTTGAGCAGATTTGAAGTAAAGGCAGTAACTCCTGTAAGGTCTATACGGTGGGAACTTGGATCATGTTGGATGCAACATTTACAGAAGCTGGACAGTGTAAAAGATGACTGCTCCAAAAGTCCTGAGGCTAACTGTGAGACTGAACATGCTGTCAAAGGACTTGGAAGGCAGTTTAAATTTCTGAAGAAGAGGGATAAGAAAGCATGTAATCTTACTAGTTCAGATGATAGGGAAGAAACTGTTTCTGAATCGTGTAGCCTGAATCTGAAAAATGACGGGGCCGAGCAATACATTGCTGGGAGCGACAATGAAAGTGAATTAAAGAAGCTAATATCTGAAGAAGCCTTTTTGCGCCTAAAGGATACTAGAACTGGACTTCACTTAAAGGTTCCTAATTCATGCTCTTTTATCTTTTCTTTTTTTCATTTTTAGGCTTTTTTAGCTACCACTGAAACTTCTTACCTTTATTCCATTGTATAAGATACATAACATATTGCAATGTTCATTTCATGAAATTATTCACGTCACTGTCATTTTGCAATTAAAGTAGTTTTTGGTATCTTAAGAGCTAACTTGTTCATTCTTGACAACAGTCAATGTCGGAGTTAACTAAGATGGCCTATCGATACTGTGATGAAGTTGCCTTACCAAAACTGGTATGTTAGCTATACTAATTGTTACATTTTCTTTTCTTATTTATTTATTTATTGTTGTTCTTGTTATTATTATTATTATTTGCAGCTTCTATGACTTGTTTGTTATGTTTCTAGCTACTACTGTATTCTATTAGCTGTCCATGGTTTTTGATAGATTATTGTGCTGTTTAGGTACAAGACTTTGGGTCACTGGAGCTTTCACCAGTTGATGGCCGGACATTGACCGATTTCATGCACTTAAGAGGGCTACAGATGCGCTCTTTGGGTCGTGTGGTGAGAAACCATAAAATCCTTGAGCCATAATCAGTACTTGCTGCAAAATCTTTCTAATTTTTGTTTATTTCCTTAAACACCATCCTTTTGCACCATGAGGAAACATAATTGCTATTTGGTCTTTAAGGTTACTGATTGATTAATACTGAGCCTCTAGCACCTTTTGGTAGTTAAGAGAGGTGCCCTGTGGCTGGCTGCCTTGGGTTGAGCCTAGGGCAAGGCCCCAGGCAGCAGGGAATCAGAAAAATAAAAATAAAAACAGAGAGAGAGAGAGAAGCAAAATTCCAGTCTTTTACTTCTACTGCAAATCCCTTGAAATACCTACTTGGATCATTGCTCAAAATACTCGAAGCAATTGATGCTGGTGGCAAATCAAACCAGAAATTCTATACAAGCCTTTGTATGTTCAGTGTTTTAGCTTCACTTCAACTCTTTTACAATTACTTTTAAATCTGTGGGCCTATTCGTTTTGACTGAAGGAGGATTAAGTTTGTGAGTTTTCGGGTTGGGTCGAACCGACGCACAGGTCATAGAGACTTTCCAGACCCCAGTTGCTAATTCCCCCCCCCCCCCCGGGGGGGGATTAGCAGCTGGGTTGGGTGGGCTACTCTGTCAGTAAAAAATGAATAGGACCTTTCTTTTGCTTTGCTCAGGAGCACAATGGAGACCCTTTGTGGCTAGGTGTTTGTTGCATTGTTGACTGACTCTATTTATTAAGCTTGTCTGATAAATTTTTGTTCAGCATGTTTAGTTGGTTCTTCCCCTTTGTCTGGTTATGAACCTCGCTCCTTTGTTTATTTGTCTAATTTTATCATGCAAATTAGGCTAAACTTGCGGAGAAGCTTCCTCATATACAATCGCTTTGCATTCATGAGATGGTAACTCGGGCATACAAGCGTTTGCTCAGGGCAGTTACTGCATCGGTTGATAACTTATGGGACTTACCTGAAGCAGTGGCATCATGCCTAAATTTCTTATTTGGAAGTAGGAAGGTTGATGATAATGATCCTGAAGTGAGGGATGACCATGACCTAAAAGTGAGATGGCTAGGTGCATTTATTGAGGCAAGCTATGGTTGGAGATTAAAAGATGAGTTGCAGCATTTAAGAAAAGTTTCAGTTCTTCGTGGACTTTGTTATAAGGTAAAAACTATCTTGCTTATGTTGCAGTGATGGGCAGAGGGCAGGATTTCTTAAAAGTTAATTCTATTTCCAGGTTGGTCTAGAATTAGTTCCAAGAGATTTTGATATGGAATGTCCAGAACCTTTCAGAAAGTCGGACATAATCAGCATTGTGCCTGTTTGTAAGGTGACCTCCCTCCCTAACCCCCTCTCTCTTGCTCTCTTCCCACAAAAAAGGGAAAGAAATAAGAAGGAATTAAGCTTTAGGTTTCATCATGACCTACCTACACTCACCAGCTTGGTCTCTATTATGATAGCAGATTTGATTGGGTCCATTATGTTTCACAGCATGTAGGATGCTCTTCTGCAGATGGCAGAACCCTACTGGAGTCATCTAAGATTGCTCTTGATAAAGGGAAGCTGGAGGATGCTGTTAATTATGGAACAAAGGTATGGTCAAATTCCACATGGTAGAAGTTACTGATGATATGGATTACTGCTGAACACCAGACTTTTTTTATGTCACTAGTCAAAGGCCTATGTATTCGTTTTTCTATATATGGAATTTAGTTCTCTTATCTCATGGGTTCAAATCGAGAAACTATAAGTTCAATTTTCCTCAGAATCAGCATACTTACAATGGCTCTACTTAGGCATAATGCACAAGTATTTTAATCAAACATTGAAGCTTTGAATGCTTGCATTGTCAAAAGCCGGCCACACACACACACACACACTTATAAGCATAATGAATTTATGTTTTTGTGTCATGATACAAACCAATGAATCATAGTCTCTCCGTCCCAAAATGATTTTACACATTTTCTACTTTTGTACAAGGATGTTGCATCACCTGACAAAATTGTGTATGTTTTTCATTGAATTTAGATAGTATAAATATGTATGTCACACATTTTGGGACCCAAAAAATTTTAAAATGTCATTCATTTTGGGAAGGAAAAAGTAATATCTAAACATAATAAAATTAAAGATGAAGTGAGATAATTTCCTAGATGACATTCGCTTGGAGCGTATATTGCTTAGCCAGTTCAGCTAGGCCTTGAAATTGAACGAGCTTGTTGTGTCTTGGATCAGCTACTACACAAGTCTTATCTCTCCAGTTTTACCTTTATCGATATGGAATACCAAGGAATAAATGCTTCGTTTCTTTCTGTCTTAAGTTGCTCCTTCATTGTCATTCACCTTATGTACTAATACCATGCATGAAGGCACTAGCAAAAATTATTGCTGTATGTGGTCCCTACCATCGAGCTACTGCAAGTGCTTACAGTCTTCTAGCTGTGGTTCTCTACCATACTGGTGACTTTAATCAGGTAATTTGCATCTTAGTTTTTTGATTATGATTTTGGTGCAGTTATGTTATTTTAACTGAAATCTTTTATTGCGAAGGAATGACTTTCTCTAGCTTTCATGAGCCTACAAAATGGATTGGTAAAAAACTGCAAAATGCAAAATCGAAGGAGGGAAGGCCCCCCCCCCCCCCCCCCTTCTCTTCCCCCGAAATCTCACCTCCACTTCTGTATTATCTTTCTTTCACTCTCTGTAAATGTCCATGTTTACATTTGCTATTCCTGTTTAGGCAACCATTTATCAGCAGAAGGCTTTGGATATTAATGAGAGGGAACTTGGTCTTGATCACCCTGACACAATGAAAAGCTACGGAGATCTGTCTGTATTCTATTATCGCCTCCAGCACATTGAATTGGCTTTGAAGTAAGACAATCAAGCTTCAACTTCAATGTCGAAAAATTTGCCATTCACTTTTCTTATTGTCCTTCCACTTCCTAATTTCCTATATTGGTAACATGTGCCCAAGTCCATGAAATTTCTACCCTGTGTTTTGCCATTCTCTGTATTGCCTTTCGTTTGATCAGTTTGAGGAATTTCTGACAGATATGTGAATCGTGCACTGTTCCTTCTGCATTTTACATGTGGACTGTCCCATCCAAACACTGCAGCTACATACATAAATGTAGCTATGATGGAAGAGGGCATTGGAAATGTTCATGTTGCTCTCAGATACCTACATGAAGCTTTAAAGTGCAACAAAAGATTGCTCGGATCTGAACACATTCAGGTAGATCTCAATCTGTCTCTCCATCTCTCATTACCTGTCTCTGTGTCTCTGTGTCTTGAGGCATTGAATCCACAGAAGGTGTTGTACATGTATTGTTAACATATGTTCACATTGTGCTGTAACATGATTGCAAGTAGTGCCGAAATGAGTTTTCTTTTCTAGATGAAATGGTTGAATAAATTAAGGTCTTTCATGTTACAGACAGCTGCAAGTTATCATGCCATAGCTATAGCTCTTTCCTTGATGGAAGCATATTCTTTAAGCGTGCAACATGAGCAGACTACACTGAAGATACTTCGGGCAAAACTTGGACCAGATGACCTTCGTACTCAGGTAGGCATTTGTCCAGCTTTACCTGTACAACTTGTTTGGGCATTGTAGAGCTGTATATTGTTTACTTCCATCCAATATATTGCATCGCTGAATGATGAAACATTTAATGTGACAAAAAATAAAAAAAAAAATTGCATTCTTCTTAACCATTTTACTTGGAACTATATGGACCATCTCACAGGATGCTGGTGCTTGGCTGGAGTATTTTGAGTCCAAAGCTCTAGAACAGCAAGAAGCTGCTCGAAATGGAATTCCAAAGCTGGATGCCTCTATTTCTAGCAAGGGTCATCTTAGGTATTGACATGGTATTTCCAGCCTACTTGCTTTTTGTTATGTAGTTAATTCTAGCGGCACCAAGACCTGTGACTGTTTATTGCAGTGTATCAGATCTTCTTGATTATATAAGTCCTGATCAAGAGTCTAAAGGATTCGATATTCAAAAGAAGCAACGACGTGCCAAGGTAGTATATATATCTTCCTCTATCTTACAACTATACTTGAGTATCATTTGTCTTGCAAAATAGTTTGTTTGATTCCTTCATATGAGTGGGAAATCATATATTTGATTTTCATGTTTCTTTCTGTGTAACATGCACTTTTCATTGTAACTATATTGTCTGGCTTGTCTTTAAATGAAGCTGAACAGAATGATCTAAATCTTGAAGTAAACTTAAGGAGTAAGAATCTGCAGCAAATATTAGTGTTCTGTTCCCATCTCTGCTTCACAAAACTTACCTGAAAGTAGTCTGGACTAGTTAAGCTTACCTGTAGCAAACGTTAGGTAAAATTGAGTTCTCTTCTTTACCTTAGTTGAGCTACTGCATAATTTTACTTTATTCCAGTTATCTTAGGTTTTTTGGCTTGCCTTTGTTTGCATTTGGCAGGTCCTGCAGATTAGTAATCAAACAAATGAATCATATACTGATGATACAACAGGAGGAACTGGCAACATTCATGATGACCCAGAAACCACTTCAGTGATGGTAGATGCTAATGTAGGGGGAACCGAGAACATTCATGACAAGGAATCTGAAGAAAATAATAATTGCTCCACAGTTGAGCCAGTTTTTGTTGAGTATGATAAGGCTTCAGATGAAGGTTGGCAGGCAGCTAGTTCTAAATGGCGGTCAGGGAATGCTGCTGGGCGCAAGTCTGGCCGAAGGATGCCTGTTCTTGAAAAGCTTAATGTAAACAACTCAGAAAGTTGGAAATTTAGAGAAGGTGGTTCCAGGCAAGAAATTATTTCACCTGTGAGGAGAAAAGCCTCCAAGAATGTTGCAATTGAACCGCCACCAATGAGGCAAGACGAACATAGAGGCTCAAGTACTGCAGGCAATTCAGTTGACATGAAAGCAAAAGCTTCGATTTGTAGAAGTCCAGGTGCTCCAGCAAACCTTTCTTCTATTGCTTCAAAATCCTTTTCTTACAAAGAAGTTGCTGTGGCACCTCCTGGAACCATTATAAAAGCATCGGGGGAGAAAATAGTAGAACAAGATGAGGAGAGGACTGAAATTGAAATCCACAGTTTTCCATCTGGTACTTCAGATGGTGAGGGATGTAATAGTACCTGTGTTCATGGTACACCTGATGAGGTTGATGAAACGGATGGATCTCAAGAAGATGCAAATCATCAATCAAGTGAATCTACTTTACAAATTGATAAGATTCCTCCCACTGTTCAGGAGAGGCCTGTTGAAGCAAATGGGAGCAAGTTATCAGCAACAGCTGAGCCATTCAACCCTGGAACGCTTCCCATGAATCAACACATAAATCCAGCTGCTCTCACAAGTATTTATGATGTAAGATCCAGTCAAGCTATGCTAGCAGAGCCTGTTGGACCCTCTGTTGCTGCCAGAGTTCCATGCGGCCCGAGATCACCTTTATACTATAGAAACAATCATTCATATCACATAAACCATGGAGTTCTGAGATACCAAACTCCCATTATGGAATGCAGTGGATTTGGACCTCCAAGGATAATGAACCCTAATGCACCTGAATTTGTGCCAAGGAAAGGTCTGCAAGTGACAGCTGACACACCTGAATCAGGTGTTTCAAAAGATTCTGACTCATTTGGCCAAAGAAAGGGGGAAGACAAGGGGAAGGCCGAGAGGAAACCTGGTAAGTCTGTCAAAGATGGTAATTCGAAAAAGAACAACAGCTCTCAAACCGAAAAGTCTGAACTTGCAAGGCAGATTTTGCTGAGTTTCATAGTGAAGTCAGTCAATCAGAACAAGGATGCATCAAATGAAGCTGCAGCTGGTGAAAGAAAATCAGACCCCTCACGAAATTTGTCAGATCCTATTGCTAACGACAGTGCAGTAATAAAAGTTGTATGCAGGGATGAGGGTAAGGATGCAGCATCTCAGTCAGGTAACTTTGAGCGTCCTGAAAACGTAAACAAGAGTAACGGAGATGGGGAAGGGTTTATCGTTGTCACAAAGCGGCGAAGAAATAAGCAGCAGTTTGCAAGTGGAGTGAATGGTTTGTACAATCAACAATCCATCTGTGCGTCTGTTAGATGAAGACTTCCATAAAAGCAGACGAAATAAGTGGAAACAGAGGAAGAATCATTTGATACAAGTATGAAAAGAGAAAGGGTACTGATCTTTTCGCTGGGAAAAGGGATGAAAGAGGAAAAAGCGTTCATTTTGGTTCAATGATCTGAACTTCAGAAATGATCAAATAAACCATGTAAAGTACATGAGTCTCTGTTTTGCTTTAGTTTTTCTAATGGGTAAATAGTTGTGCTTATTTTGCCATATCTACTTTAGGTTTCCACTTTGGTGTTATTATTTGTTCAACTTGACAAGTTACATACTTCTCTCAACTTCTGTCATTGGATTTTTCTCTCCAGTTCTTTGCCTTAAGCATTGGTTTCCTTGCCTTGCAACGATTAGTCGTTACCTACCATCTGGCAGAATGATTTCAGTTAAGGAAAGGACCAAAAAAGAATATTTCGAAAGCTTGGGGATGTGAATGAAATGATCCTTGAGAGTACGGATAAAAAAAGGAATGGGGAAGGGACAAAAAAAAAGTCCTAAAACTTTCTAAAATTTGACAAAGAAGTCCGAAACACGTCGGCTTGCTAAATGAGTCCTAAAACCATTTTACCCTAGTACCTACGGCTCGCCAAATGGCTAACGGAATAGCATGACATGGCAGTAAGCGCCAATGAATACAGGGTTTTTTTGTTGGAGTTGACTCTTCAAAAGCTGATGTGGAATGTATTTTGAACACCCGACAGACAAAAAATGTCTTCTGCTTTGTCTGCATAAAGAAAACAAAATGCAGAAAGTGTAGATGGTGTTTGGATGTGAAAAATTTTCTTATTATTTTTTTTCAAATTTTCTTTTAAAAAAGTTTGAGTGTATAGCTAGTTTTAAGAATATAAAAAATCTTGTTTTCTAAATTTTGAAAAACTTATGTTATAAAATAGGAAACCTTGTTTTAGATGTTTTTCATTTTAACACATGAGTTTTTCAAAGTTTAGAAAATAAAGTTTTCTACATCCTTAAAACATGCCATACTCAAACTTTCATAAAAAAAAATTTGAAAAAGAGAAGTCGGAAGATTTTCTACAACTAAACGCCATTGTAGTCTTCTGTAGCTGCAAATTGAGGCCTATCGTGAAGCTTGCCTGGACAGGAAGGAATGCTGGGCGACGATTATTTGGGTGTCCAAGGTAACAATTGATCCCCGCTTATGTTATTATTGCGTCATGGGTATTGTTTCTGTGTGTACATATTCTGATGGACTAAGTGTTGTAAGGCCTATGGAAGTGACGTGGGAATATGGGCGTAGTTGGAGCTTGTTTTGCAATTGTGTATTAGGTGTTCGATAAATTTCCTGAATGAGACATTTGAAGTTATGCTTAAATGAGTTGATGATGCATTTTGAGCTCATAAATGGGATGTTGTTTCAAGTTGAGCTTAACTTCTTATAAACAGGATTAGAATAGAGGATGACAGAGTATATAAATATGAACATAAGTAATTCTTCCATGAAACACAGTATACAAACATCCCCTACTGCCAGAACATACGATTTACGGTACTGACCATGACTACTACCTCAAAAAACAGTACAAAACTGACAAGAGTTCTTTAAATCCTCTCCAGCTCAATCATACATGCATCACTCGTAGAATTTACTTCCATTAAACCCTTTCCAGGTGCCAAATGCAGTTGTCTCTTTAATGGCTCCTTTGTTATGCACTTAACCATATCTAGCATATTTGGATAGCACAACAAATCACTATCTGCTGCTTCTTTCTTCCTATTTCCACCCACAGACTTATTCTGAAAGAAAACACCCAATTTATGATGACCACCCACCAAATCGGACGCAAAATTCATTACACTTCAACCATCTCACTGTGGTCCTCACATCTTCATTAAGAAAATCGAAAATTTTCCATGTCTCTGACTTTTTTTATACTCTCGTCTCCCACAACTAGAAAACCCTAACATAGTTACAGTCTTACATCAACATATATGTACCTTTATTATTCTGAATATTCAAATCACATCATTCTATTTGTCCGATGAATGCGAATCTTTCAGCTTTTTGTACGAATGTTTGTGACCAACAATGGCGGGGAAGACCCTCGACTTGCTCTCTCTTTCTCTGTTCGTCTGCTTCTTCTCCAAGTACTCCAACGTGCATACGAAGGGGCTAAAAAAGTCCACACTTAACGCCCGTCATGCTATTCCGTCTGCCATATAGGCAAGCCGTGGAAACAAGTACTAACGGTACTAACGGTGTAATGGTTTTAGGACTCATTTGGCAACTTGACGTGTTTTAGAAATTCTTTGTCAAATTGTAAAAAGTTTTAGGACTTTTTGTGTAGTTACCCCAAAAGAAATGACCACTCATGCGAGAATTAGAAAATTGGTTTTGTGATGGGGAAATTGTATGGTGACAGTCGGTCACTCTTACGGACAGATTTGCATCATTTGATGGAGCGGAGTCCCTATAAATTTTAAAGAGGACTTCACCTCCAATAAATGGTACAGATTTGAATGCCACAGCTGGGGATTGATGGGCCATTAAGTAAGCCTGACCCCTTTCAATATTCTACCAATTTCAACATTGATTTGCAATAAATTTTCAAATCTAAACATCATTTAAGTCAATCAGTAGTAGCGGACGGTGGATACATTATTTCTGGCTTATTTCACGATAGCAAACCCACTTTCAACCCCTTTTGTTCCTGTATGGTAGTTGTCAATGATTTCAATAATCAATTATTGAGATAAGTAGCTATAAAATATGCCTGGCCCATCAAAGTATACTTTCATTTTTACATTATTTATAAAAATATTACCATGCTTTATAAAAATATTACCATGCTTGAATAACATATTTTATGAAAAGAATAACACTTTGTACGCACAAATTTCATGTATATAAATTGCACATTAAAATTAATTACAGTATAAATTATAAATTGAAATTTGAACAGAGATTTTGGGGAACTCTCTAGGCTTTGGGTGGAGACACAAACAGTTTCTTCACGAATACAAACTCCGGAATTTTTCTTACGCGAACACGAACCGATGTTCCTACCGCTTCCTTTAGTTTGGGACTTTTCGTCATATTTTTTGGACTTAGGGGCTTTTGGCAATATCCATCGCTTTTCTCACTGCTTTTCCTTGGTGTTTGACTTGAAACAACACAAAAAATGAATTCTTTACATTCTCTACCACTTTTACCGAATCTGAACTTGAACTTGATGTAACACTATTGTTGACACCCAATTTCGTCCGACCTTTTTTTTTTTTTTTAAATTAAATTAATTAAAAATTAAAAATAATTAAAAAATTAATTGATTATTATACAAAGAGAAAGAGAAAATTAAATTAAAAAGTTTTGGGGGGGCATTTTTTTAAGTTAATATCTATGTGTGTATATCCAAAAAAAATTATTATTATTATTAATTAATTATTAATTAATCAATTATTATTATTGCTGAAAATTTTTTTAATTAAGTTAATTAGTTTAAAATACATTTTGTTTTATAAGGGTTTAGTTAAAAATGAAATATGTGTGTATATATGTATGTATGAAATACAAAAGAAAACTCCATAAAAAATGACAAAATTGAAAAGTATGGGGTAAAAATGACAAAATTGAGAAATTTGGGAAAATTTGACAAAATCTGGAAAATTTCAGGAGAATTTGGTAATTTTTCATGTCATTTTTGGGCCAAACAGACGTTTTTGGCCCAAATTGACAGAAAAAGACAAAATTGTCTCAATCAGAAGTTTCAGGAACATCCCCAAAGTCAAAGAGACATAAAGGACTGAAACTGTCATTTTACCAAATTAAGAGATAAGTCTGTTTTTAATTAAATTTCAAATTTTTTTTAATTAAGGGAATCCAAGGCCCGTTTTTTTATCTGGGGTGAAAAGAGAAAAAAAAAGAAAAGATAGCGTCTGCCTCTTTAAAAAAAAGGAAAACTGTACCTTATGTCCCTTCCTAAACTCCCTCTTCCCAGAAAGCCTCTCTCGCCCTTTTCGCGCGTTTTCCCGCCATTCACCTATCCGTCGCTCTCCGTGCCTCCCTCCTCCGCTCCAGCCGCCGTCTCACCACCTCCGCCGCGTCTCGCCGTACCTCCCTCCTCCTCTCCAGTCCGCCGTCTCGCAGCCTCCGTCGCATTCCATCCCTCGCCTCCCCCTCTCCTCTCCGGCCCGCCGACCTCCTCTCCTCTCCCACCGTTGTTCTCCTCCTCTCTTTCTTCCCCCTTCTCTTGCTGCCGACGCCGTCGCTGCCCCCTCCTCGCCGCCAGACGCCATCGCCGCCTCCAGACTTCCCCTTGCTCGCCGTCGCCGTCGCTTCTATCTCCCGTCGCCCAGGAAGTTTAAAATTTTATTCTTTAGGTAAAATTCTGTTTTAATCCTTCATCTTTGTATATTATTTCATTCAAGTCACTAACCTTTTTATTTTGCAGAATTAACACTAACTTTTGTGTGATTTATTTATTTGTTCTTATTTTTCTTTTTTTTTAATTTTTTTTCATGGAAGGTTATACCTCCTAATTTTTAGTGGATGACCAAAAAGTCCCACTTTTCTTTATTTATTTAATTTCTGCAATTATTTAATTTATGCACTTTTATTTTTTATGGAAGGTTATACCTCCTACTTTTTATTTTTTGAGTGGATGGCCAAAAAGCCCCACTTTTCTTTATTTATTTAATTTCTACAATTATTTAATTTATGCATTTTTATTTTTTATGGAAGGTTATACCTCCTACTTTTTATTTTTTTTAGTGGATGGCCAAAAAGCCCCACTTTTCCATATTTATTTAATTTCTGCAATTATTTAATTATGCACTTTTATTTTTTTTTTATGGAAGGTTACACCTCCTACCTTTTTATTTTTTAAGTGGATGGCAAAAAGCTCCACTTTTCTTTATTTATTTAATTTCCGGCATTTTACTTTATACAATTTTTATCTTTTTATGTGAATGATTAAACTTATTTCACTTATTTCACTTTTAGTCATAAAAAAATAATAATAACAAATAAAAAAAAAGAGTTTTTCTTATGTGAATACTTAACCTTATTCCATTTATTTTTAGTGTTAATCAAAAATCTATTTTTATTTTTAACAAAGCCCCCATCCTTTTATTATTTTGGAACACATATTTTTTTTCTTATTTCTTTAAAAACAACAAAAAGTTAACAAAAAAATCATAACCAAATGAATTCAAACAAAAAAAAAGGAGAATTAAATTTTTTTAGTATATATTTTAGATTTATCAATTAGATGTAAGTTTTTAGACTTATAAATTAGAAAACTATTATCAAACAAAAAGAAAAAATAAAATAAAAAAATATATGAATATCAAGACTTCTTTGAGAAAAATATATAACTCTTTGGTCTCTTTATTAAATAATTAAAAAAAATCTTGATATTAGATAATTAAATAATTACTTTTTTGGTTCCTTTATAAATTAAGTAATTACTTAAAAAGAAAAAAAAAAATCTTTCACCAAACGAATCAAAAAGAAAAAAAAGAAAAGAAAATAAGAAAAAAAAGAAAGAAAAAAAAAAAAAAAGAAAAAAACAAAAAAGAAAGAAAAAAAAAGAAAAAAAAAAATAAAAAAACAGAAAAAATTTTAAAAAAAAATTATGAAAAATTTAAAAATTAAAAAAAATAATTAATAAATTAAGAATAAAAATTTTAATTAAATTCCATGTCCGGGTGATCCGATAGGATTCATGGTTTGGAAAAATACAAAATTTTAAAAATGAATAAAATTAAGTATAAAGATAAAAATCCATATTCAGATAATTCGGCAGAATTTATGATATGGATTATTAAAAATCCATATTTAATTAAAATATAATTAATTAAAATATTTAATAAACTAAATTTTCATCAAATTCCGTGTCCGGGTGATTCGATAGAATCCATGGTTCGGAAATATCGAGTTTATTATAAAAAAAATTATACAAATTAATTACCAAAGATTTTGAAATCCATATTAATTTAAAAATTCACATCTGGATGATTCAGTTAAAATTTCTGGTTTGAAAATTAACTGAAATTATTTAAAAGCAAGCAAAACAAAATTAAAATCAACTAAGGTACCAATTTTGGGCGTTAAAATAGAGTTATTTTAACGTAACCGTACTCCCGAACCCCGAACTCTCGCAGACCATTTTTAGGTGTCCAATCGACCTGAGCGAAAACTGATTGGTGGCGACTCCCAAAAACCCCCACGTTGCCACAGCTTGGCGACTCCACTGGGGACATAAGTCAGTGAGTCAAGCCTAAAAGTTGATTTGTTTTGTGCTGCTTTGCTTATTTTTATGTGGATTCATGTGCTATATTTACTTATTATAAACATGCATAATGCATTCACGACATGAAGCTCTATACCCGAGCTTCCTCAATTCGAACCCGTTCTTTCAAAGCGGAATTGGTGTTGTTGTCCTTGTGAGACCATAGTCTCTAAGCCTTCACCGATTTCAAGTAGCAAAGAAGGTATTGCCTCCTGAGATGATAGTCTCTACATGGGCCCATGAAAAGCTATGACTCGAATTAATTCTTTCCTTACATAAACCCTCATGGGTAAGGAATTGGGCTGTCACTATAATTTAGTGATGGGATTCGGGAACTACCCTTGGCCTTTTTGATGAACCACCTTATGCATATAGAACTCCTTACTCTACCATAGAACCTATCAATAAGAACTCCTATGTCTTGGTTCCAATCACCATAGGCATGAATTTTTATCCATTTGCTTATATGGCTAGATTTATGATTCCGTGTATTACTTTTTGCTAACTCTGTTTTTCCTTGTTTATTTTTCTGGCATATTCATATCATTCATTAAGATAAGTACTCGGTGAAGGAATCACTATCATGGACATTCTCGAATACCTTCCCACGGCTGTTAATGAATCTTGGAATGCCACAATCATGGAAACTCAGCCGGAAGCTATGGAATTCTCCGAAACGGCCCAAAAGCTTCATGGAAATTCCCTGACACCACATTCTCATTACAACTCAAGGATCAAGTATCGGTCCGTATAGATCAGAACGACATAACTGAACTATCACGAGTGTGGAATAGTTGGAGCTTTGCAGACCGGGAAGCATTCACATCAACATATGGCCATGTTGCTCGCCTCCTAAAAATCACCGTTGATACATCACTTATCCGTGCACTAATACAGTACTGGGATCCATATTATCGGTGTTTCTCCTTCAACAAGATGGATCTTGTTCCGACTATAGAGGAATACAGTAATCTCCTGGGTTGGCCGTCTGATTACCCAAGGAGACTTACCATTATGACAGGAGAATTGAGCTTCATCGGGCCCTGGCAAAACTGTTGGATGTGTCAGCTTCCAGTCTTCAATCCAAATTCTCGACGAAGGGGTATCGAAAATTCATCAGTTGGAATGACTTAAAGCAATTGAGCCACACTCTCCCTCAAAAGGATCAAAGACGCAAGCTTTTCGCTTTGGCGATATATGGCTTGGTAATATTTCCTAGAATCATCAGATTCATTGAAGGAGACGTCATCTCATTATTCGAGCAAATATGCAATACTCAAGTGAATCCGACTTCAGCTATTCTTTGTGAAACCATCAGGTCATTGAATTTTTGTCGCCAAAGCGAGGGCAAATTCATGGGATGTTCTCACCTCCTCGACATATGGATCAAGAGCCACCTTCTTTGTGACAAACAAAATTTCGGGAATCGCTTTTCAAAAGACTTCATTCCAATTGAAGCTTTCTTGAAGAGTGACTCCATTCATCATGACAGTAAGGAAGGATGGATTAACTATTTTAAGAACATCCATAAGTTGCAAATTGAATGGAGAGCCCCCTGGTCCACCTCCACCCGCGTCATCTACCGCTGTGGCAATTGCCCATGGGTTCCTTTTCTAGGTATATGGGGAGGAACAAGTTATGCCCCGGCCCAAGTACGGAAGCAATTCGGGTCCATGCAATTTATACCCATGACTCACAATCTAAGTAAGTTGGAATTCTCACACGAAGATCCAATGGCAAATAAGTTGGCGATGGGTATTTCAATTGCATGGAAAAGACTATTTATACTGAAGTCCGGCCCTATTCTTTCTCCCACCGCCTACTATGAATGGAGAAATAATCGAAAAGAAGGAATAGTGCTGCCCAAGGATGCTCCTAGAAAGCTGGCAAAAAGGGAACTTGAAAAAGAATTAGAGGAGAAAAAAAGAAAAGAATAAGAAAATGCTTACCGATATACAACAGCTCAGTTATAAAGCACAACATCTCGAAGAAAAAGTTGAATGTCAAAAACAAATCATCTCTCAATTAGTCGAAGAGAATGATCAAAGAGAGATGAGAGCAAGATACTGGGAAGATCAATACAAACTTTCTCAGCATCAAGTCGAAGTGTTTTTGGCCGAAGTTAGGAAAATTACTCAGCAAGCCCAACAATTGGGTGAAGAAGCTAGAGAATTGGAAGAACTGAGCTGCCCTACTTCATCATTAACTGTTCAAAAGATGATGGAGTTTAGTACTAAAGCTAGAAAACAATATTGTACTTTGGGTCATTTCTTTTAAAAGCAGTCGAAATAATTGTCTTGAGAATGTAATCAAGAATTTCCACTATAGTTCTTCTTTCACCGAGTACCTACAACATTCATTGCATACATCCATTAGATTAATCACATACATGTAAAGTCTAATAAAATAAATCTTACTTTAAAAAGGTAAAATTGGACCTCAACATCGATATTAAACTCGGCTCCAAACAAGACTAATGGCAGAGCAAACCGAAGGACGTCTTATAGATATGGAGTCCAAGATAGAAAGCATGGCCGAATAAATGAAACAATTGATGGAGCTAATCAAGGGGAAAGCAACCCAAGTCCCCGTCAAAGAGCCTCAAGATCCCACTTATCCTCCGGGATTCACCCCACCACGGATCTCAGTTCAAGGAAATCTTTTTCAGGAACCAGGTCCATCCGCTAGCGTTCACCTGAAACAAGATACTGTATATGAAGAGAAGAAGACACTATCAAAGGAATAAGGAGAATCTCAAAAGCTCGAGACTATAGAGAAGAGACTTCGGGCCATTGAAGGAGGCACTATATTCGGATCTCTCTTAGTGGATGACCTCTGCTTAGTGCCAGATGTTGTAATCCCCTCAGACTTTAAGGTGCCAGACTTTGTGAAATACGATGGAACGGGTGATCCCATCACTCATATCACGTTGTTTCTAAGAAGACTACAACCACTCACAAAAGACGAAAAGGTGTGGATTGCACTTTTTCAAGAAAGTCTTACAAAATCAGCACTGCAATGGTATCTAAGTCAAGGTCCAAGAAACATCAAAACATGGAATGACCTTGCTCAAGCCTTCATCAGCAATTATAAACATGTTATGGACTTGGCCCCGGATCGCCAAACTCTCCAGAATATGGAAAGGAAAAAGCAAGAAACCTTCAAGGAATACGCTCAAAGGTGGAGGGACTTAGCCGCACAAGTTCAGCCACCCATGACGGAGAGAGAAATGGTTACTTTATTTGTCCAAACACTGAAGTATCCATATTACGACAAACTTATTGGCAATTCGGCAACCAATTTCTCAGACGTTGTCATGTCTGGAGAACGAATTGAGCATGGGATTAGAACCGGAAAAATCACTGAGTCATTTAATGATGCCATAAAAAGAGGAGGACCATCCAGAAGAAAGGATGAGGAAGTACAACAAATAGGACGCGGAAGAGGGATTCCCCTCGTGGGCACTGT